>JANQBM010000009.1:14558582-14583539 GCA_025594535.1 Erythroxylum domingense | reverse complement strand
ATGTGGAGTTCAGTAGTGATCGCACGTAGCACTCCCTTATCTTAGGATATGTATCGGAATGACCTACGGGCGTCCCGATGCGTACCCTAGGGTAATGGGGTGTTACATCATATCACTTTTTTAAATTTAAAATATCAAAAACAAGTCCTTTATGCTTATTTTAATTCATTGCAATTTTAATGATGGTTAATCAAATCAAACCCCATTCTATAGTTGGTTGCATTACATTTAGTTACTTAGGAACTTAATTTTATTTTTGGCTCCTCAAAGAGAACGACTCGAGGTTGCACTATATGCAATCCTTGGTTAAATTTTGAAGTAACCCCAAGATGACATCAGACTTAGGTTGTTTCAAGTGGTGCCGTTACCGAAGAGCCAAGAAATCAGTTCCCTAGTAACTAAGGGTTAAGTAACATTGACTAGGGTTTATTTGTTGATCCTCATACTTGCATTAGCATTGCATAGTCCATCTCCAATTGCATTTTTCTTTCTTTTTTTGGCTAGATAGAAGTTTTAGTTTGATCTTTGACTTGGTTGCAATTTAGTGGATTATATTGCTCTTGTTTGCTTGATTATAGCCTATTTGGTTGCTTTTTTTAGTGTATGGGTCTTTTCTCCAAGTCATATTTTGGGAAATTTGTTTCTTTTGCATATTGGTGAAGGTTTGACATTCTTTGATTATTTGTGCATATTACATATTTTCACACTCTTTCATACACTATTAAGTGTATAGTCATCCATACTCATAGGCTACAATTCAAGTTCTTGTTGAGGAGGAGCATATTTCACAAGAGTCAAGTTTGTCATCTAGTGAACAAAAACTTAGTGAGAGAGCTACCTCTAGTGAATACTTGTCTGTTAGTGATTCTAAATTAGAGCAAGAAACCATGGATGGTGTTAATGGTACTAATAGACATAATAGGCCTAATGGGAATAACGAATAAGGTGAGAACAACTTAGGGAATAATGGTGAGGATAATAGAAGCATAAGGGAGAATAATAATTCCAATGTTGATTATGAACTTATTGCTTTTATACTGATGATGTGAACTTCGAAATTAAAGGAGCGTTAATTTCTTCCTTACCTAGATTCCATGGCTTTGCAGGTGATGATCCACACAGGCATTTGAAGACTATGCATATGGTGTGTTCTTCCATGAAACCACCCACAAAAAATCTTAAAGATGTATTGAGGAGAGCATTCCACTTTACTTTAGAAGGCAAGGCCAAGGAGTGGATTTACACACAATCTCAACATTTCACCACATTGACCTGGGATCAATTGAAACGAGCATTCTTGGATGAATATTTCCTTGCCTCTAAAACTTCAAGGCTCAAAATGGAGATAACTAGTGTTGTGCAACGAGATAATGAATCCATGCACGAATATTTGACAAGGTTCATCACACTTCTAGCCTAGTATCCTCACCATAATATTTCGAAGAACGATCTGGTCAATGATACGTGTATTCTAGGTATAGAAAATTATATTCAACACATATAAAGAATACCTAAAATTACCTCAGTGACATAAGAGTATGTCGTGCAATTGCAGTACTTTAGGGTCGACCCCACAAAGAGGTTAGTTTAATTAAAGTGGTAATTATGACACGACTCAACAATTAAAATTCAAATTACAAAATCACTAATAACTTAATTAATTTACTAGATACCGTAATCACAAATCACACACTAAATATCAATTAGAGAGACGATACTCCTAAAATTTGACTAGGTTGATTTCCATCCTTTCAATTTATACTGATTAGCTGAAATAAGCAATTCATAGGATTGATGTCAGTTTTAAGCTCTAACCCCTATTTCTAGGCGAATTAGAATATTTTGACTAAACCCTTATTTCTAGATGGAAATATAGCTAATACTCGCGATAATTAAACCCTAGTGGATGCGCCATAGATTTAAATACCACTTTTACACATATACGACATATTAAATCCACCTTTTCACCTTGTTTGTTTCTAAATCAAGGGTTACTATGGCTTTACGAACACAGATCATAATTACACAACACTAAAGAGGCAATCATGCAACTCTAAGTACATATAATTCAAGCGCGTAACTTAAATCACAAGAAAAATATTTAAAACATGTAGATAAATATGATCTTGCATAAATCATGGCCAAACCAATATAAAAATTTAGAATTTCAATCAACCATCATCTATCTTAGGAGTATACAGAGAGTTTAGCTACACATGATTAAAATAGACTCTCAGTACAATTAAAGAGTGGGGGAAAATAGCTCCCCTCAAAAGTCCCTCCTTCTTGTCACTGTAGATGATGGGGCAATTAAAGGTTGGAGATTTATTGTCCACTTCTTGCACTGTGCTAGCCACCACCCTCCTAGCCGCAAGCGTCCTCCTCTCCTTAATGCAGCCTCGTTCTATTTTTGCTTTAGTGCCCCCTTGTTTTTGTTTATGATGTAACAAATTAATCACCATCCCATGTTACTATTCACCAAACCTTGTAACCCTTTCTCTGCTTCTTGTACGGTGACGTTTTTTTCCTTGGCCAGCTTGACCATGTGTTATCATTTTGCTCCTTCTTGCTTTATTCCTGATGTGACAAGTTAAGTTGGTTCACTCCTATTATAGCTGCACTCCAAAAACCCTCGCAACTTCACGGCTACGTTGTCGTTTTTGTCAAATTTCCATGAGCTTCTGCGTCTTTCCTTTTGGAATCTGTGTTTGTGTTTTGTCTCTCTATCTTGCACGTTTTGTCCCTTGCTCTCTAGGATTATGTGCATTTTTTTTTCTTCCCACTACTGTGTGTCGTTTTGTTCATGTGGTGTGCCATTTCAGGCTGCTATCTTAATTCTTTTGAAGTATAATTTCTCCAAGTACCCTACAATAAAAATTAGAAATAAACTAGCATCAATTATCTAAAAATCAATTTACTATAGTTAAACCAAAATACGACAATTTTTCCCCTACAAACACAAATTAAATGTAAGGCACAATAATTCGAATAATAATCAAGTAAAGCTATAAAGGCCAATTTTAATGACAAAAACCTATCCAAATGACATAAAAATATATATGAACAAGTGAGTTTGTTATTGTGCCTCTAATTAATAATTTTAACTAAATGAGTTATAAATCATACGAAATCAATGTAAAATCATGGCCCTATAAACACAAATTAAATGTAAGACATAATAATTCATATAATAATCAAGTAAAGCTATAAAGGCCAATTGTAATGACAAAAATCCATCTAAATGACATGAAAATATATATGAACAAGTGAGTTAGTCATTGTACCTCTAATTAATAATTTTAACTAAATGAGTTATAAATCATGAGAAATCAATGTAAAATCATAGTAAAAATATGGTTATATTTGACTCGCATCAATCAACTCATTCTATGAAGGGCTCCTTCCATATCATAAACCCTCAATTCATGCCGCTACAAATGGTTCGCTCAAAACATTGAGTCCCAATGCTACATGGGACCTAATTCAAACGATGGCTACCAATGACCCTCAATCTGGAGATACAAGAAGGGTGTAAAATACGTCTTCGACCTTTTCCCAAGATATTCTTGCTGAAATTGCTGCTTTGGGAAGCTGAATGGAGAAAAGACTCAATATTTTGGAGAATAATGTCAAAGCCAAGCAAGTTAATTCAGTGGGTCATTCTCAAGCTATAGTAGCCGACTGTGAGTGCTGTGGGTCCATGATGCATGCCTCTAATAATTGTGCTCGATATGAAGAGGTTTTTGCCCTCTACCAAAATAGGAATGGCCAATATCAAAATAGGGATCCCTACTCTAACACCTTTAATCAGGGTTGGAGAGATCACCCTAACTTTATATGGGGTGGGGATTAAGGCAACACTCAAGGAAATTCTTCCAATCAAATGGTGTCTAATCAAGAGACATCATCTTCTTTTTCTAAGGGTGATGAATTTGCTATTATCATGAAGGGCATTGCTGGGATTAATTCAAGATTAGCTCATGAGTAGACATAAACCGATGATAAGTTGAATGTTATGGGGTAATAAGATGGACTCATGTCTACAAAATGTGTTCCCTAAGTTGGAGCAAATTGAGACTAAGCATGACAACTTAAACACTTTTGTTACTAAAATCTCTAACAACTTGCATGAATAACAAGCAAAGAGAAGTGGTTCTATACCCTACAAGCAAAGAGTAGTGGTTCTATACCCTCTAACACAGTGATAAATCCTAAATCTTTGAATGCAATCATACTGAGAAGTGGTAAGGAAATTGGTGCTAAGAAAGTGCAATTCAAAGAGAATGAAGAGGATAAAGAACCGGTTAATGAGGAAATAAAGGTTAAGTCTCCTCCTGCTAACACAACTCAAGAAACTTCCCAAACTGAGAAAGAAGCTTCTATTTAATCTAAAAGGCTAAAAGAAAAGAAGCTCTTGGAGAAGTCTCGGAAAAAACCGGTGGTGTAAAATGACGAAGAGGCACAACAAATATCATGAAGAGACCAATGGAGAAAGGATCACCTTCTGACTCCAAAGGTGATGAGGTAAACATGTATGACTTACCTTTTCCAAATTCTTACTTGGTTAGTAAAAAGATTGTTGACAAGAAAATGATGAATTGTTTGAAATGTTTAGCAAACTTGAGGTGAATGTGTCATTGTTTGAATGATTAAAAAGATGAATAAGTGTGCTAAATTCTTGAAAGACCTGTGCACAAATAAGAGAAAGTATAGGCATAGTGAGAGAATCCAATTGGGATTAAGTGTTAGTACCTTATTTAAGCCACAGTTGCCTATTAAATGTAAAGACATAGGCTCTTACACTATTACCTGTACCATAGATAGAACTATAATTTCTCGTGCCCTACTCGACTTAGGTATAGCAATCAATGTCATGTCGACCTCTGTTTATAAGACTTTAGGTATTAAAGCTTTGAAAGACACTAGTGTAGTGCTTAGTCTAACTGATAGGATGGTGAGATACCTTAAAGCCATTCTTGAGGATATCCTTGTGCAAGTCAAAGATCTTGTTTTCCCATCTGACTTTTATGTCCTGGATATGACTAATGAGCCTGCTGAGAGTACCCTGATTCTAGGTAGGCCATTTCTTCTGACTGATAAGACCATAATTAACATAAAGAAGGGTCTTATCACTACGGGAATTAGGGATCAAGAAGTGCAATTTAATCTTTCAGAAGCTATGAGCCATGGTTTTCAAGATTGCTCTTACTTAGGTATTAGTTTGATTAAATGTCATGATAATGATGTGGATGACTTGCATGAGACTGATATGCATAAGCCTGACTGGTATGACATGGTTTTGAATCATAATGATGTACTCACTTGTTTATCCTCCTCCCATTCTTCTGATTTTTTTGTATGTGAGGGTGACACATTATGTGTATATTGTTTAAAGATAGATAGCTGGCTTTCCATTCCGCATGAATTTGATGCATCACCTTATTTTGATTATAATATTACTGCTAGTTTTGCAATTGATATCCTTTAGGAAGGTGTGTTTCTTGATTTTTCAAGAACTGATGATAAAGGAGTTATTATACAAGCTACGAACGTAGTTTTTCCTTCAAGTGGTGCTGGAATATTAGAAGAGGATAACAATGATCCTGTTACTACTATAACCCCTTCTAATCCCACTCTCACTTCTAATTTACTTTCTTTTTCTATTGATCAGACTGACCTTAATTCTATTTTTTCCAGGTCATCTGATGGTGGCACTGAGTCAGGAAGTGGAGGACATATACACTACATTGAGCTTATATCTCCTTCCCCAAGCTACAAGGACACACCACTCATACTGAATTCACTTGATATACTAAATTTGGTTCCTTCTATTGTGCAACCCCCTAATTTAGAATTGAAACCCCTTCCCTCTAACTTGAAATATGTCTTTCTTGTTAATGATTGCAAATTGCCTATTATTATTTCCAATTCTTTGAGTAGTTATAAAGAAGAGAGATTAGTTTCTGTGTTGAAAGGGTATAGGAGAGCTATAGGTTGGTCTTTAGGGGACATATCAGGGATTGATCCCTTGGTTTGCACACACAAGATCCTTTTGGCTAAAAGTTCCAAGCCAATTAAGTAGCCACCAAGGAGCTTGAATCATCGTATTCATGATGTGGTTAAGAAGGAAGTGTCTAAGTTATTGAGTGGGTAAGTTCAATACAGGTAGTACCGAAGAAGAGCGGTATCACAGTAGTTAGAAATGAGAGTAATGAACTTATTCCATTAAGAGTTCAAAATGCTTAGAGAATGTACATAACCTATAAGAAGTTGAACGAAGTGTTTAGGAAGGATCATTTTCCATTACCTTTCATTGATCAAATGTTGGAAAGAATATACGGTAAATCTCACTATTATTTATAGGATGGCATTTTAGGTTACTTCCAGGAGTCGATTGCACCTGCAGACTAAGACAAGACTACTTTTACATGCCCTTTTAGTACATACGCTTATCGAAAGATGCCATTTGGGTTATGTAATACTCCAGATACCTTTCAAAGGTGTATGATGGTGATCTTCAATGATTTATTGGAACAAAATATGGAGGTTTTTATGGATGACTTCACCGTTTATAGTGATAGCTTTGATGATTGCTTGCTTAATCTTGAACGTGTTCTTGGTAGATGTATTAAGAAAAAATTCGTTTTGAATTGTGAAAAATGCCATTTCATGGTAGATAGTGGCATAGTGTTAGGTCATTGCATCTCCTAAAAGGGGATTGAGGTTGATAGAGCTAAGATTGAAATCATTTCTTCACTTCCTTATCCTACTTGTCTTAAAGATTTGAGGTCTTTCTTGGGGCTTGTGGGGTTTTATCGACACTTTGTAAAAGATTTTAGTACAATCGCTTTACCCCTTTCTACATTATTGAAAAAAGATATTGATTTTCACTTTGATGATAAATGTAGACATGCCTTTGACACTTTGAAATCCTTGCTTGTTTCACCTCCTATTCTGACTGCATCTAACTAGGATTTGCCCTTTGAATTGTCTTGTGATCCTTCTAACTTTGCAATTAATTTTATTCTTGGTCAGAAAGAGGAAAAGTGATCTAGAGTGATAGCCTATGCCTCCAAGACACTTAACTCCACTCAAGTGAATTATACCACTATCGATAAGGAACTTTTTGTAATAATCTTTGCTTTAGATAAGTTTAGATAATATTTGATAAACTCTTGAGTGGTTGTTTTTATAGATAATGCAGTGGTGCAGTACTTGCTCAAGAAACCCTAGTCTAAACCAAGACTACTGAGCTGGGCTTTGTTACTACAGGAGTTTGAAATTGAAATCAGAGATAAAGGTGAAACAGAGAATCATGTGGCTGACCACCTTAGTCGGTTACCTAAAGGCATTGAGTGAGTTGACTCTTCTGATCTTACTGTTGATTCCTTTCCTAATTTTGCACTTTTTTCCTTGGCAATTCAAGAGCCTTGGTACTCTAATATTGTTAATTATATTTTTGCTAATCTTGTGCCTCCTTCTACGTCTAAGTTTCAGGTTGATAAGTTGAAGAGGGAGGCAAGGTACTATATCTGGGAAGCTCCAATTCTTTAGAAGCAACGCAGTGACCAGATTATTAGACGATGTGTTCCTAACAATGAGATCCACTCTATCCTTACCTTTGCAAATTCTTTATCTTGTGGGGGCATTTTAGTGCTAATAGGACTACAAGGAAGGTTTTAGAGTATAGGTTTTACTAACCTACCTTATTCAAAGATGCTTATGCTTTTTGCAAGTCTTATAATAAGTTCCAAAGTTTTGGGAGTCTAGGTAGAAAGCATCAAATGCTTTTAAGACCTATGCATTTTTGTGAAATTTTTTATGTCTGGGGCATGGATTTTATGGGTCCCTTTCCTCCGTCATTTGGTTTTTCATATATATTACTTACAACAAATTATGTGTCTAGGTGGGTAAAGGCAGTACCAACTAGGAAAGATGATACTTCTACTGTTGCCAAGTTTTTACGTTCTCATATCTTTTATAGGTACAGCATTCCAAGAGCAATTGTCAATGACTAAGGAACATATTTCTGCAATAGGACCATCAAGTCTCTACTTGCTAAATACGGAGTTAATCACAAGTTGGCCACTCCTTACTACCATTACACAAATGGGTTGACTGAAGTCTTTAATCAAGAAATAAAATGGATACTAGAAAAGATTGTGAAACCATCCAACAAAGGTTAGAGTGAAAGGTTTGAGGAGGTGTTATGGGCTTACAGGACTGCCTACAAGACCTGAGGCTCTGATCTTGTGTTTTTTAAAGAATGAGCCGGCGACTCATGGGCAGTGGCTTGGTTAAGGGAACCCACCAGAGCCGTAGCGAAAGTAAGTCTTTATAGGGCAATTATCACTGCTTATGGACCCAAACCTAGTTGATCTATCCATGACCAGGATGAAGCTTGGGTGAAACTAAGTGGAGCCCGAACTGACTGATGTTGACAAGTCTCGCCATCTATCTATAGAGATTGAGCACAAATCTTATTAGGCAATCAAGGCATACTATGCAAACCTTGAATCTTCACTTGAAAACCGGACAATGCAACTCTAAGAGCTTAAATAGATGGGACTTAAGTCCTATGATAATGCAAAAATCTACAAAGACAAGCTAAAAATGATTAATGAGAAACAGATTATGAGGAAAGAGTTCTATGAAGGAGACAAGGTTCTAAAGTTCAAGGCCCGGTTCAAGTTGATGCTTGGGAAGTTTGTCACTAAGTGGGAGGGCCTTTTCAGAGTTACCAAAGTGCATTCATTTGGTACGGTAGAGTTAGTGGATGAAGTAACTGGTCATTTTTCACAAGCCAATGGTCATTTGCTTAAGCACTACCATAAAGGACCCCCTAATCACACTGTTGTTCCCTTCCACCCTTCTCCTTTACTTTCTATTATATTAATGGTGATATCTGTCTGTGGAGATAATTCGGAGTAAGTGTGGGAGAGGGAACCTCTCCAATATGAAGTAATTGTAGTTGTTTATTTTCATTTAGTAGTTGTTAGTTTAGTTTTCCCTTACTCTTTCCTTTTCGCCTACACTTGTTTTTCTTACATTAAGGACAATGCATTGACTAAGTGTGGGGGAGGGATTGCTTTTGCTAATTTGTTTTTCCACTGCTTGGATTGCCATTTTATTGACTTTGCATTATGCACTGTTTGTTTGATTTAGCTGAAATAATCTAAATATTTCAAAAATTTCAAACTTTTTGAGCTAAATTGTTAGGTTTATCTCTGGAGAATGATTTGCTGCTATGATTCTCACCTTTTGACTTGACTTTTGAAATCCTTGTTCTTCATTTTCAAATCCTTATTGCTTATGCATATGAACAATGGCATGTCAAGGTTTGAATGCATTTTGATTTGAGTAATTTTTATTCCTAAATTATTAGCATAGTGGAATGCCTTTGCCGCAGTGTTATTAACCTTGTTTTATAGTTTGAATTTAGGGAGGAAATATCTTAAAGAAAGCTTTGTTGGAAGGATTTTCTAGCCTTGCTTTTCTTTCTCATCTTGTTTGATTTCCACCTAGTTTGGTTAGCCTCTAGAACTTGTCTAGATTCTTTTTCAAAGCTGCATTAATACCTAGATTTGTGAGCATTATAGGGGCATTCATTTCTAAATCCTGTCACCCAAATATAAGCCATTTCAATTGACCTTTGCTTACCCTTTGTTCCCTTCACTTTCATTCACTCCATTATTTTTGAACAAGTGTTTTACATGAGTTACATTATGTTCTTCACGATTAAATGTGCATTATTGATGTTGCTATTTTTATCTTCTTGGGTTAGGTATGCCAATATTAGAAAAAAGCAAAAACAAAAAAGAGAAAGAGAGGAAAATGTACAGAAAAAGCAAAGAAATAATTTTGAAAAAAAAAAAGAGAAAAAGAAAAGAAAGAGGAATAATTTGACCAAAAAGAATAAAGTTTGAAATAAGGCATCCCTTGGTGGTTGAAGATTAAAGATTGGTTCTTTAAAGTTGATACTTGCACGTTAATGTTCATTTGATGGTTGCACTTTAGCTCACTTTGAGTTGTCTCTTAACAATCATGTATTGCACTTGTCATTATTTCCATTTCATCCATTCATTAGCCTTTCAGTAACATTACAACCCTACAAAGTCCCCTTGATCATGAATCTATGGTATGTTAGTGGTGGAGATAGTAGAATCTTTACAAGCTTATTGTAGGTGCTAATCTAGGTAGATTGAGTGAAAAATTCCCCATTTGAAAGATGAGTGAGACATTTGTACCTTATAAAAGATCTATTTTGTTTCTTTTTCTTCTATCTTGCTATGTCTCTTGAGTTAGTTTCTTTGCACCGAATCATTCCATGACTGCTAATTGATTAGGGATAAAGGTTGTTTGAGTTGATCACATATTCTTGCCTTGTCGGTTTATGTTTGCTTATTTTGAGTTTAACTGTTGGACTTCTCTTTATTGATAATTTGCCTAGGAGTGCAAAAGGCTAAATGTAGGGGAGTTGACAAACTCATTTATTTATATATATTTTCATATCATTTGGATGGGTTTTTGACACTATAATTGGTCTTTATTGCATTATTTGATTATTATTTGAATTACTGTGCCTTACATTTAATTTGTGTTTATAGGGAAAAATGATTAATTGATTTTAGGAAAAATGATGCTACATTATTTGTAATTTTTATTGTAGGGTACTTGGAAGAAATTGGAATTCAAAAGATAAAAAGAGAGCTAAAAAGCAGAACAAGTGGACAAGTTGGGATTGCAACACGACAGTGCATAAGGAAGATGAAAAAGGAGCAAAGTGACAACAAGATAAAGAAAACGCAAGGAAGGCAGAGAAGAAGAACAAAATGACGCAGCATAGAAATGAAAGATGTTGTTAAGAGGAACCAATACTGAAAGCAGGAGAAGTTAAGAGGAGTAGCCTAAAAATGACACAACATAACCAAAAGACCAACAAAATGCCCACACACGTTGATATAAAATGTCAGCATATGATGAGGCAAGGAGGCAAAATGCGTAGCAGTTGACACACCAATCAGGACCAAAATGAAGTGCAAATGGGCGTACAACCAAGTAAGGCAAGGAGCTAACTGACACAGCATAAGCAAGGCTGGAGAGAAAGAAAAACACGTAGACGTCTAAGGGTTTTAGTGTGCATTGGTTTAAAAAAGAACACAGAGATGCAGAAAACAGAAAAAAAGAGAGGGTCATGGACGGCAGATTCCTGGGTTGACCCAGACCTAAATTTCATTTTTTTCGTCATCTCCCATAAATCCAAACCATCATTCTCATCCTCCATGGATGATTGTTGGAGTTCATTGTTGGCAGTATCATCTACGCTCTTCCATAGCCAGTTTGTTTTAATCTTTCAATTCAATGGCAATGGCAAGAGCTTGGGTCTTCATAGGGGAGTTTGAGCTGCATTTATCTTCTACCTATTTAATTATTTAGTGATTCCTAGATCTTAGGATAACTATTTAATTATTTGGAGTTATATATTGATTATATCTTTGTATTGGAAGATTTACGTGGCTAGGTTATTGTTAGCGACTAATATTGTGCTGAATATGACTTAATTTCATTACTTTGTTTTAGCTCAAGACTTTATATTGAGATTTTAGTGAATATTTGGTAATCATTCAAGGTGCCTTGAATTATTGGATCGTTATATCAATTGCTGGCTTTAATTCTATTTTATTAATTATTAAGTAATAATTGCGCATTGGTTTTTAGTATCCCTAGTTCTATTTTACAATTCTGGTGGCAGTTAGTAGATTAAGACTTTGGAAAATATTTTGTGACAATTCAAGGTGGCCTGGTTTTCCGATTAAAGACTTGATTATAATTCTTGGTTCATTGTTTTTTAACTCCCATATCTGTTTAAGTGATGATTACCTGTGCTATTGAATTGGAGGGTTGTTTTATCATTGTTAATCATTTGTGTTTTTCATTCCATTCACTCACTACCATCTCATATCACTCATTTTAAATGTAAAATACCAAAACAAGTCCTTTATGTTTATTTTAATTCATTGCAATTTTAGTGATAGTTAATCAAATCAAACTCCATTTTATAGTTTAGGTTGCATTGCATTTAGTTACTTAGGAACTTAATTTTATTTTCGGCTCCTCAAAGAGAACGACCCAAGGTTGGACTATATGCAATCCTTGGTTAAGTTTTGAAGTACCCCCAAAGAGACATCGAACATAGGTTGTTTCAGCAGACTCTAGACAATAATAGGTTGAAGGTATTAGAAATGTTTCCATCAATATGTTTGATAGAAAGAAAAGAACCTTAACCAATGTCAGATTTGTGTATAGAGTGAGGAGAAATCTCATATTTAAAAGTATTTTTGATAAACAAGGTTTTTAGATAAGATCTAAAGATGGACTTAGAGAAATTCTAAAGGATGGAAGAGTGATCATAAGAGGAGTTGAAAGGGGTGGGATCTACTACATGATAGGCATTATTTAAGTGAACCTAACTACTGGAAATGGAGAGCCAGATTCAACTAAGCTATGGCACTCAAAGTTGGGACATATAGCGAATAAGAGCTTGATACATCTTTATAAACAGGGGTTGATTCAAGAAAAAGACATAAGAAAGATGGAATTCTGTGAATCATGTGTGATAGGAAAGCACCATAAAACCAGTTTTCAGAAAGGAGCTAAGAGAGCTAAAGAGATCATGGAATATGCTCATAGTGATCTCTAGGGGCCAGCTCAAGTATCCACTGTAGGAGGGAACAGATTTCTTATGTCCATTATAGATGACAAGTCTAGGAAATGCTGGGTTTATCCTATGAAAAGGAAAAATGAAGCACTAGAAATCTTCATTAAGTGACATATGCTAATGGGTAATCAGACAGGAAAGAAGCTAAGGTGCTTAAGGACAGATAATGGTCTTGAATACTGCAATAAAGATTTTAAAGACTACTGCAGCAAGAAAGGTATTTAGAGGCACAAAACTATTAGAGCAACACCTTAACAGAATGGTGTAGTTAAGAGGCTCAACAGAACACTCCTAAAAAAGACTAGATGTATGCTACTATCATCAAGAAGTTCACAAACACTATAGGGTGAAGCTATCAAGACTGCGGCTTATCTAGTAAATAGATTGCCTACATAAGCTAATGAGTACAAAACACCATAAGAAATTTGAAATAGAAAGAAGCTTAGATTGACTCACTTAAGAGCCTTTAGTTGTACTGCTTATGCATACCAAAAGGAAGGTAAACTAGAACCTAGAGTATTTAAAAGAGTATTCTTAGGCTATCCAGAAGGAGTTAAAGGCTACAAAATCCTACTACTTCAATAGGGAGGTTTAAAACCATTATTAGTAGAGATGTGATTTTTAAGGAAAATGAGTTTCTTTTATTGTGTAGAAATATTGCAGATTCTAACCTATAAGAAGAAATTTAGAAGCAACTGGGATCACCAAGTACTTCATTCCCCTTTTATGTGCCACCAAAAATAGAAACAGAAGAAGACAACACACAACATCATGATGAGGTACCTGTGCAAGGCCCTATTCATCATAAACAAGAAACTAAAGGTGAAAGTGAGGAGAGAGTCTCATAGCCAGTCGCAGATAGCCTTATGAAACTCTACATGACTACCAGTTTACCAAAGATAGACAACCAAGAAAAAGAATTCCTAATATGAGGTACACTGATTCTAATTTAGTTGAATATGCATGTCTTGTTGCATAATCCATTGATTGTAGGGCACTAGAAACTTATGCAGAAGCTATGACCAGAGGGGTTACTGAACAATGGAAATTAGCTAGCAAGAAGGAATATTCTTCTTTAATGAAGAGTATGACTTGGGTACTAGTGCCTAAGCCACCTAAAGCAAAGCTAATTGAAAACATATGGTTGTTCAAGCTTAAAGAGGGAGTCAAAGAGGCAGAACCCAAGATATACAAGGCTATGTTTGTAGCTAAGGGATACAGACAAAAGAGGGAGTTGACTATAAGGAGATTTTTATCACCAGTTATGAAGTTCAAGACTATAAGACTCATTCTTTTGCTAGCTACAATCTATGATTGGGAAATCCATCGAATGGATGTCAAAATAGCCTTTCTATAAGGAAAGCTTAAGGAAACTATCTGTATGAAGCAGCCAGTTGGTTTCGCGGATTAAGAAAAGTATGACTATGTCTGCCTACTTCAGAAATCACTATATGGGTTAAAACAAGCACCTAGGCAGTGGAACAAGAAGTTTCATATTGAGTTTCATGAGGTTGCAACTAATATGAAATTCACTAGAAGTGCCTATGATTACTATCTTTACTATAAGGACCTAGGAGAGACAAAAATTGTCTTTATGTTGGTCTATGTAGATGACTTAGTCATCACTGAAAAGGACCTAAGTAAAATTGAAGAGGTAAAGAATGCACTATGTAAACACTTTGAGATGAAGGATATGGGAGAAGCACAAAAGCTTCTAAGAATGCAGATAATCAGGAATAAGAGGGAAGGAAAGCTATGGTTGATTCAAAAGAACTACATCAGAAACGTTATTACTCAGTTCAACATGGAACAAGCAAAACCTAGCTTTGTTCCTATAAGTTCACAGCTTCAGATGGTTGCTAGTAAAAGTCCTAAAAATGAGGAAGAATAGAAAGCTATGGTGAACTATCCCTATAATGTTGGAGTTGGAAGTATCATGTGCATAGTGCTATTTATAAGACCTAACCTAGCCTATGAAATTAGTATTCTAAGCAAATTCATGGCCAATCTAGGTTTTAAGCACTTGCAAGGGCTAAAAAATGTTCTTAGATACTTAGCTGAAACTATAAACTACGGATTATGTTTTTCTAAAGGTGAACTAGCTAAATTCAATAAGATATCCTTGAATGGTTTTCTATATGCAGATTATACAGTAGACAAAGACATAAGGAAATCACTATCAGCATATTTTTTCATATTAGCAGAAAATTCAATCAGTTGAAAGTTCAACAGTAATGAGTAGTATCTCTATAAACAGAGGCAAAATACTATGCAATTATAGAAGGCGTAAAAGAGCTAACATTGTTAACAGGCATTATAAAGGAAATCCACATCAACATCGCAACATCAATAATATATACATATAGTTAGAGTGCAGTTTACCTTAGTAAGGACCCAGTTCTGTACGAGAGATCCAAGCACATTAACGTTAGGCTATAAAGAAAACAGATAGGGACATAAATCCCTCAGACTTTGGAATGAAGACTGTCACACCAAGGAAGTTCACTTTTTGTAGAGACTATCTACAAATTAGTGAAGCCCCTTGAAGATAACAATCATCAAACACCCACTATAGATCTCACGTTTACGGTGTATACTAGGGTTTGTCTTCTAAATCTCCTACAAATTGATGAACATCGTGAAAATTAATGGAGAAGAAGGGAATAAATATGAATCTATTCACGATTCTCCATCAATTTTCAACATAGATTCATTAACCTAATCACTATTTGGGCATTTAGGATTAAGTGTTTATATGTGTGTGAGTTCTGTCTATAAGTAACCAAAGGAGAGATGCTACTTGGTCAAGGCATAAACACAAGACAATAAGGAACTAGTGAATCAGTGAAGCACGTGAGATGCACATGGGAAGAAAAAGCGAGGGCGTGGACACAAAATAGAGTGCAACACATATCTCTGGTCTATAAATACATGTAATCGGAGTCAGTCCAAGACACACATTGTTTTCTGATTCAAGAAAGATTAAGAGTTAGAGAGTTGCTAGAGTACTTACTGAAGAGTACTAGATAGAGAAATTTTGCAAGTGTTGAAAAACACTCCGCCTCTTGTAACAATTTTCTTTCATTGAATCTAGTAGAACCACCTACATGAGATCCTTGGATGTAGATAGCAATTAAGATATCAAACCAAGTAAAATTGTGTGTTCTTTTGTAATAAAAGAACATAGAATTTTAGTCTTTTTTGGTAAAAGATAACATAAAAGAAAGGACGTTCCTAACACTTAAAATCTAGAAATTTAAACAAAGGACAATTCAGAGTACATCTTAGAATGAGCAAGTAGAAGAAGACCATATTTATTAGGCCTTGATACTTCAACTACTATAGAGTTCAGCAGGGAGGCGTGGAGAAAGGAGAACCTCTAATGAGGTTGCTCTTGGTGTAGTCATTCCTAGTCCTTTGGTCATATCAACAGGCTTATTCATTGGAGTCGGAAAAATTAAAGGCATGAAGGAATCGAGCAAGTGTCATGTGAAGGGATTCGAGGGCCAATGATGAACCTGGGCATGATCGCCTACCAGAACCAAATGGAATCAGCTCGAATTGTCGTCCTCTAACATCAATGTCCTTGACTATAGCCTTGACATAAACAAAGTTTTTAATGTCTTCTTCGTCGACTTGACGTTTGTCACCAACATGGAGTTTTAATTCTTTTTGGACCTTCTTCAACGTGGGGGGATTGTTCAAAACCAAAGAGATGGCCCATGACAGTGCTTGTGATGAGGTGTTACTGCCACTAGCAATTAAAGCCTGTAAATAGATAAAAAACTTCATATCAAAACATTAGTCACTCGCCGAGCAACCTCCTAGTTTTCAACTCAATTATATGTAAGCATACTAGACAGGATGACTTGATACTTGTCATACGGAAAACCAAAGAGGTGTCCCTTCTTCTCGAGAGATAACATCAGGTCCCTAAAGTCTTGATCACTATCGACCTTGACCTATCCTGAAACTCTTTGTTCTTGCAACCAACCTCCCAGGATTGCATCCAAGTCCTTACCTGTCTTCTTAATTGTTGTCTCATGTCCCTGTATATCCAACCACACAGAAAAGGGAGGGCATCTAAAACCTAAAAAATGCACTTGTTTATACCATCTAGTTTCTCTCGCAATAGCTGCTTTTCCAGCCACTAATTGATCGGCCACACAAATGAATACGTCCTTAAATAACTTGTTAAACTTGATAAGCAATGGAAGGCGGTTGTTATCAGACCATAGACCATAAATCTACTTTACCCTCTTGTCGGCTTCTTCAGCTTCAAGCCTGATGAGCATATCTAGCCTACGGTTTAAAAGAAATTCAAGTATGACTATCTTTCGCATCTCTCGCCAATGGGGGATATAGGGTGTATAACTGAAGACTGCATGGTTATAGCACGTGTGCTTTGTGGCTATTATGGTGGGATGAAAAGATAGAAGTTTGTCATTAGTTGTCACGCACTCTTTAGCTGCTTCGCTGTCCGCGACAATAAGAATATGATGATTTCCAAGTCTGACGTTGAACACTGATTCATATTTATCAGCCATCTCTCCAAGTGTGTGAATAAGTTGATCGACGCGGCCAGTAAGTGGAGGTGGTCGATGATTGGCCATGCTCCTGCTGGTTTTGGAGCTTTTCTAGTCGTGCTCTTCTCAGTACTCTGCCTCTTCCTAACCAATGCAAAGTAGATAATGGTTAGAGGAAAAATCCCAGAAATTAGAATCAGTTGCAGATATGGAACCATTTTTTTCATGGAGACGAAGAGTACGTGATAGACCTAACCGGTTTGTAAGTTGATGCCAGGAAGTGTTAACAGAGGCCAACCTAATCTTGACTAGTCCAGTTGTAGGCTTGTAGCTAGTCATAATAACTTTGAATTAAAAACTAATGTAATTAATAACTTTGGGTTCAATTTCCCCCGACGCGCTAGGTTTGGAATTTTTTCTATAGGAGGAGAAGACCTAGTGGAGCTCCAACCTGGCTAAACAATTACAAATTTAGAGGAAGGAATGGACAACCATTTTTGGGGTGGTGTATTGGTTCATATGGAAATAGCAGAATCAATATATTTTTAGGGATGGCTCTACTTGGCTGACAATGGGCCCCAAAATTGTTTTAGACTATGTGGGTTAGATTGCTAGGGGGCACGCTATCACAGGACGGGCACTTATCTCCAAAGGGCTCCCACTAGGAATGACGGTCAGATGGACTCCACCAGTTGAGGGCTGGATTAAAGTCAATACTGATGGACCCGTGAACTCGGGCGCTCAAAGTTTCACGGCGAGAGGCCTAATTCGAAACTCCAATGGTTCATGGTGTGGCGGATTTCTACACAACATTAGAAGCTATCCTCCCACCACAGCTGAACTATGGGGAGTCCACTCGGGACTAACTTTGGCTTGGGACCTTCGCAGGGTGGTCCTAGAAGTGGACTCCCTCCAGATTATTAACATTCTTTCTTCATCCCCTTTTCAGCTAATAGAGGGTTTTTCTTTGGTGTAGGATATCAGGGCGTTATTGCGACGTCTTTGGGAGGTCCAGCTTTAACATGTATATCGAGAGGGGAACCAGAGTGCGGATAGCCTGGCACAATTGGCGTCCCACTCATAACCGGGAGTCCACATCCTCTAGACACCTCCTCCCTAAACCAAGGAACTAGTTCAGAAAGACAAGTCTGGCGTGATTTACTGCAGATGACTTTCCTTAGTTTTGTTACTCCTTTTGTATTAAAAAAACTAATGGAAAATGTTGTTAATAAAAATACTAATTTTATTATTTTTACATATTGCGAGACTTACAAGATATAGATAGTTATCACCTGCAGGTCCATTAATTGTGTCTAAAATTAATATCGACTAGTTCTTTCAAACTAATTACAAAAATAATATAGCACACCATGACACCAGGCAGGTTACAATATGATTAAAAATTATTATTTTATTATATTAAATGTACTTGAGTCCCTTTTTTAATATTTATTGACTCAAGAAAGGGTGTTGATGGACGTCGTTAAGGTTACAATGATGTATAAGTAACCTTCCTTAAACAAATTCGTGTAATTTCATAAGAAATTGCAATGTTTATTATTATTTGATAGGCTTTAATATCTTAAAAATATTTTCTATTGGTTATTAATTAAACTAGAAAATGGGATTAAATACTCAAAAGTTATATGATTGATTCAATTTCGTGATAGAACTAAAAAAAGAAAATTTTGTGAAAAGGGTTTTATTTGGGTGTTATTTTTCTTGTTGTCCAACATTTTAAGCATAATTTTCAGTAAAATTAGGTTTATGTTATTTAAGGGCCTATAAAAAGATAAGAGAATTATATACAGTTCATATAATAAGATATCACTATAAATAATAGAATTTGATAAATTAATTTTGTAGGTACTATCAATCGGTGTTTGATATTTTGTTCATAAATTTTAATAGAACTATCGAATCAAAACGATATGAAAATATAAGATAATTTTATACAACTCCCAAAAAGAAATTTGGATCTATCATCAAATAATTAGATACCTACTATCGACTAAGATCCATAATTTTTGTTTCTAAAAATAGTTTCTCACGACTTTAATTATCTTTTTCATAGAAAAAAAAAAAGAAGAGTGACAAGAGAAAATGAGAAAAAGTATTAATCGTAACATTTAAATGGGTGATTTAAAGTTTAAAAAAAAGAGTTTCCATGTATACTTCTCTTATGAAATTTGATAGCATATCTCAACTGAGATTTTTTAGATATATAGTTTTGTTATTTTCACATAATAAATTTTTTATTGAGTATCGATTAATTATCTATGTCCTTTAATTTTTAGTTTTAAGTAGATTAGTGGAAAATCATAATTTGAAGTATTCGACATTGTTGAATTTTCATTAGAAGGGTTGAATTTATGTCAACTGTGTGTATTTTATAAACATAAAAATTGAACTCTTGAAATTATATATTTGAACCAATTTTTGTCTTAAATTGAATAAAATATTAGTTTTTAGGCCTATTTTATTATTCTGAATTCATAATTTATTTTGAGAGTAAAAAAAATATAACACCTTTTTATTAGCTTTAGGAGTTTCAAAATACAAAATGTCCATGACCCCAAACATTTTTGTGATAAAATTTAAACCAAAATTGAAGAGAATATGACTTTTCTTTATAGCTAATTGGAATGGACTTAAAGAGAGACAAGGAATTTCATTCAACTCTGGATAAGTAAATGCCAGGAAGTTTCAATACAGAGAAAAAGATGAGAACAAGAAAAGGGATTCAATCATACCAAATAACATGTTCTCTATCATCAATCTATCAGTATTTATTCGCTATCATTCATGTGTCTCTATTTCTCCAATTTTGTTGCAACCGTCAACGCTAACATGGTAAATCCTCCAGCCTGCGTGAACGATTCTACACTCGTGTACTCCTACGTGGTTGTTGCAGAATAGCAGCAACATTCCCTGCAGAGTTAGCAACATTCCCTACAGTAGTAAAAGTTATAACATTACTCCCATCCCTAATTAAAACCTTGTCCGCAAGGTTGATGTCAGGGTAGCTACGCAGGAACTGGTCTTTGTCTTCCTAAGTGGCATTATCAGCTCTCAACCCATCCCATTTGATTAACCATTGCTCAATTATTCTGTCCCCACACTGAATAGTTCTCGTGTCCATCACTCCTACTGGTTGCAAAATGAAACTTGTAGTAGTATCAACTAAGTGTAAGGGTGTGATCTATTGTGCTGGAACTCCTACATATTTTCGCAGGAGCAAAACATGAAAGACATGGTGGATTCTAGCTGCTGCTGGCAAATAAAGTTTGTAAGCAACTTGACCAATCCATTGAAGGACCATGAAGGGGCTAAAAAATTGTGGACCCAATTTAGTGTGACGACGCAGGTGGATAGAGTGCTGCCTATAAGGCTGCAATTTGACTTATACCCAGTCACCCACATCAAATTACAGTTCTCGATGTTTCTAGTCGGCGTAGAACTTCATGTGGTCTTGTGCCTGAAGTAAATTAGTGCGCAACTGTCGAAACAACTCGTCCCGTTGTAGAAGTTGTGCTTCAATTATGGGATTGCTTATAGTACCCCGAATATACAGTGCCACAACTGGAGGTGGATGCCCATATTGTAACATTCTGTTCCCATACTAAGATTTAGAACCCTAAAATATGGTACATCTGAGGTTAAGGAGAGATTAAGAAAATTGCATTTTCATGCTCATACATAATGTTAACATACACGCACGTGAATTTGAATTTTTACACACATTAAAATGACTGTACATGCATTCATTGACATTTCCGGGTACACTTGATCTATAAATGTGATTATAATTGGAATTGTGAATTATTTGTATTGAATTTTGATTTTTGAGATGATAAGTATTTATTTAGAATTTTTGGTGAAAGTTTGAGGATTTTCTAGAATTTAAGGGTATTTTTGGACTAGAAAAAATACAAAGTAGCAGAACAATTGATGAATAGTGATAGAAATAAATGTCAAATGTCAGTGAAAATTTTAATATGTGACATTAACATTTATTGACAAGTTTCATTGAAAATTGGAAGAAACTTGGGTTGAAAATTGGAGACAAACGGACTAGCTTTTTAAAAAGCCAATTGGATACCACAAAAAGGTGACAAGTGGCATCCACTCGTGAAATTTTTTTTTTACCCACATTAAAGACTGTTTTGTGGTCTTTCATTTGTCATTCACGACAATTTACTCTTTGGAATGACCATCTTCCTTGTCTTTCATTTTTACTCCCACGAAACGCTCAAATCTTCTTCATTTTCTTTATCTTTCTCTCCTTCTCACGAAACTCTCTCATTTAAGCATCAAACATGAACCTTTTCATCACTAGGTTCTTGCTATCTTTTCTTCTTGATAAAAGACCCACCTATTCTACTTTGGCAAGATGAGGATCATGTATGTTGGAGAAGTTAGGGTTTCATGGTGATTGAAGCAGCTTTGGGTAAATCAAGTAAGTATAAGCATCACTCTTCTTGAATTGATGAATGAAACATGTTTTGATGATAGTTAAGAGTTAGATGTTCATAAAATGAGAATCGGTACATGCAAAAACATGGATGAGAAATGGGGATAGATTCATGTCTTGTTTTCTTGTTTTGATGGGTAATAGATTATGAAATTATATAATGTTGGATTAAATTGATTAAATGGTGTTTTAAGTTTGTTGGAAAAATGTTAGTTGTAACATTCTCCATTGATTATGCATCTATAATTTAGCCATAACTTGTTCTGTAGTTATCCAAATGGAATAATTCTTGATTTAGAGTAAACTAGAGACATAGGGCTACAATTTTTCTGAAGAAATCCAATTTTATTTTAAAATCTGGCTTGAAATCAAACCTTGACTGAGGCTATAGTACTACCCGATAAAAAAATCATATCCTATTGTTATTGAATAACTTGTTATGATAGAGGCCGAATTAGACAACGATGTCTTCACAAAAGTTGTCAATTATTCTCTTAGCTTTCAATTGGTATCACGTTTGTAATTTTTGGATATTGGAGTTGATAGATATGAGTTATACTATTTGACAACATGATCATGTCCTAGCCAAAGTGTCAAATGTACTCAGTATGTGGTATTTTGAGCATAAATCATAGAACACTAAACCAAATTGAATGATTTTGGTGTCATTGGAAACTTAAGAGATATGAGAACAATTTTCTAGAAGAAAGTATTGCCACATTACTGCATTTTCGTGGTCATAATGATCATGAAAAATTGACCCGAAGGTTTGGAATTTTGGAGACGTTATAAGGAGAAATGAGAGTTTGAATATTGTATGATTATATAATGTTAGAATAACATTGGTGAGTGAATTGTTGATATCAAAGTACAAAAGGCATAAGTATAATGGAAATGAAAGATGTTTCTATGATTGTAATTGTGATTCAAAGCGTATGAGTAATGAGTATCTAGTAAAAGTGAATGAGGATCGGATATTATGAAAGCAAATAATGCTAAAAATGAGAATGAGCATAAGATGTGAATTTAGATAATATACCCAGGATTGTCATTGAGTGTGCATTATACATAGTCCATATACACATTTGTGCATAAATGAATACTTAAGATTGTGCAATTATTAATGTGTGTTCAATGTGTGTATTACATAATATTGATGCACAAGATAAGATATCCGCATCCAGACGTTTCCAAATCTTAGGAGCAAATGCTAGTCTAGAGCGTACTGTAAGTCGACTTAGATAGTCTCATTTCATTGTTTTATCTGTTTTAAATTTCTGCATTGAATTATTACTGATGTGAATGTGATTGAGATAATTTTGGACATTAATAGTCTGAGGAATTGGATGAAAGTGAGAACATTGGAAGTGCTCCTTGTAAGTGAATTTAATAAAATATGTGTTTTCTCAACTTAAATGTTGAATGCCAGACTAATTTCCAAAGAAAATTTTGAATGCATATGAATGAAATATGTGTATTCTCAACATAAATGTTGAATGCCGGACTAAGGCCCGATGACATGTGAAGGCGAATATGAATGTGGGATTTTGAGCACTTTTAATTGAATGAATATATGTGATGCATTTCATTACATGAATGCATGAAACATAAAGGATGTTGTGACCGTAGTAGCCACCGAAAAAGAGTTTAAAGCTCAGAATGTGAAAAAAAGCTTAAAGCTCAGACTATGATCAAAGCTCAGGCTCAATTGTGAATGTACCCAGTATCCATTAAGGGATATGGTACATTATCTAATACAGGTTGGTATCCAAAAGAGATATGGGCCAATAAAAAGGCACTTGATCACAATAATAATAAAAGAAAGTGAGTCTCATAAGCACTGCATATACATATAATACATGTGTTTGACTGACTGAAATGTATTTTGAATATGGTATCTGTTGAATATGAAATGTGAAATGAATGACCAAATGATATCTAGTGATAAATGATTTTTAACGAAATGATGTGAATAATGTGATTATATGAATTGTATGTGTTATGTGATCGAGTGAGCCATAGAGGATGGTCACTCATTGAGTTTGCAAAACTCACCCAAAATTTGCAATATTTTTTAGGCTCAAAAGAGTCACTCTAGTTAGACAAATAGGAGTATAGCCACTGCATTCAAATAAGAGAAAGAGGTCGGGATCAGTTTACGTCTGCATTAGTATTTTCTTATTTTTGTATCGAATTGAGTCTTCCGCAATTATTTTAACATATATATTTGAATATTTCTGTTTTGTAATAACTTTCCATAGGGGAAAGGTTTGTAAATGAGATTGATCTTAAGTGTAATAATAATAAATGTGATTTTGATGTTATTAAAGAAAAGAATGGGCCCAATTTGATTATTGATTTCCGCATATGTGTGTTGTAAAAAAAAATTTGTAACGAGATGTTACTGACTGACTGTGCTAGAATACCACCCTCGCGGGGTATGTTCTCGAATATCACTCAGGATGTGAGGTACGTGTCTTGCGAGAGTGGGGTGCTACACATATATAACTTGGAATGGTGTCAATTTAGCCGCTGTTTGGTACAAAGTATTGTACCAGAATTGGGCCCAAGGAAGCAGCAAAGACTAATTGGCAGGAACCGAGCCAACAAAGCATTGCAGGTACATCTTGAGGATTTTATTGAGAGCTTCGGTTTGGCCATCGGTCTGAGGATGGTACGAGGTACTTGGGGACAAATTCGTGCCTTGTAATCGATGCAATTCTTTCCAGAAATCCATCATGAACTTCGGATCCCTATCGGAAACAATATAAGAGGGAATGTCGTGAAGGCGAACAATCTCAGCCACCGATTCGCTAGTTACTGGAGACTTGAGAGCAAGGAAATGCCGGTACTTAGATAATCGCTCAACAACAACCAAGATGACGGATTTTCCCTTGGACACCAGTAGGCCAATTATGAAATCCATAGCGAGATCCTCAAAGACTTGGTTTGAAATGGGCAGTGGTTGAAGGAGACTGGTGGGTTTTAACGAAGAATCCTTCATTTATTGGCAGATTTGACAATTGGTAACAAAAGCTTAAACATCATGGCGCATGGATTTCCAGTAAAAATTAGAGGAAAAACAATGAAAGGTGCAGGTAATGTTCGATTGTCCCCCAATAAGAGATGTATGAAATTCATGTAAAAGTTGCTCTCGTAATGTAACATCCCGTTTCTATATAACGGGTTGGATCATGGAAATTGGTACACGGGAGATTAATCGAAGAAATTAGGAAAAC
>JANQBM010000009.1:14528661-14549586 GCA_025594535.1 Erythroxylum domingense | reverse complement strand
TATTAATGTTCTACTTAGTATTAATTTTATTATTATTACATTTTATTATTTGTATCAATTATATTTATTATAATAATAATTATATATTTATTGTTATTATTGTTATTATTATTATTATTATTATTATTATTATTATTATTATTATTATTATTATTATTCTACTTATTATTAATTTTATTATTATAACATTTATTATTTGTATCAATTATATGTATTATAATAATTATTATATATTTATAGTAGAAGTAGTAGTAGTAGTAGTAGTAATAATAATAATAATAATAATAATAATAATAATAATAATAATAATAATAATAATCTAGTTGAAATCAATAAGCGAAGAAGATTTCAACATTTTGAACCTTTCGTGTTGGCAATGCAAGCGATCCAAGTGTATTATGTCGCTTTTTCCAGCTTATAACAAGATAAGTCAGATTAGTTGGCTGTTGCAAAGTTAAACCTAGAGGTCTTTTAGATTCACGTAAAAAAGGAAAACAAAGAGTTGAAAGTGAAACGTTTCAGGAAGAGACTTATGAAATAAATGCATCTGTCGTATATGAGGATAATGAACTTTTGAACGATCCATGTAATATGTTGAAATTTTATCTGGAGATGACAAGGAGGGCCAGAGATCTGAATAAGAGCTTGAGTTTGATTCAAATTCTTTAGAACCAGAAGATGATTTTGATTCACAATTAAGTGATGATAGCGATTAATTTGTATTTGTAATTGAATATTGTATGAACAAATCAATTATTTTGTTTCAATATATTATATAAATTATTGATTACAAACTTCATTTAAATATTGATTTCAGGTTGAAATATGGCACCAAAGAGAAGACAAAATTTTTCGGGAGTAAGATTCAGACCACGATTCGGAGGTATTTACTATACAGGTGAAGGATCTCGAGGTGTAGCAGTTAGAGATGAAACATCTCCACCCCCTCCACCCCTTACACTGGCAGATGAGGCTACACTATCCACCACTCCATCATTTACTACCCCTACATCATCCAACACTCCTTCATCCGCATCAGGGGTAAATAATACGGATGAAGGAGACAGCCGCCAGCCTGAAGCTGAGGGACTCGATGGACGCAAATACATCACAATTCTCAAAAATATGTAAGTGAAAATACGTGAACCATTGTATGTTATAATTAAGTTGTAGGTTTAAATTTTAAAAATTGTATAAATTTTTTTTTATATTAGGTTTTTTTCCATCTCGACCCTGTTCAAGAAACATGACGTCGAAATTCAAGGAGAAGATTGATCCTGAGGGCTATGCATGGAAGAATATCTCTTAAGCGACAAAGGAATTTTACTTTTATGAGTTTGAGGTACAACATAAATTATTATTTCCTTTTTTAATTAACATTTTTATACATTAATTTGATAAATATTATTACATCAAAAGTATTTATCGAATATTTTTCCTTTTATTACAGAAAGACTTTTTTTAGGATTCTCAATTTGACGAGATTATCTATAAAGTATGGGAGTCGAGAGTCGAGAGTGCGTAGACGTTATCGCGACTTTGTTGGTGCAATACACAGGGCGACTGTACGATCGCCTTACATTTCTAAAGAAATATGGAGTTGTTGGCTGCAGTATTGGACATCACCTGAGATCATGTCAGTTTCACATCATAATTTGGTCAACAGACATGGAGAACCCGAGGGAGAGAGTCTTCCCGTATATACGAGAGGATCTATTACCCACTAAGAGCTTACACAGAGACTTGTAAGTATCTACAATTTACAGTTATATTCTCATCCCTTTTTTTGCTGTATTTTAATTGAATTTGCTGTGTTAAAATTTGTATATTATACTGGTATCATATATGACTGTGATTTTAGTTTTATTCTTTGTTTAACAAGGAGTAGATTTCATAAAAATAGAGGAAACTCTGCCGAAATTTTTATCAAATCTATTTCACTTATAATTAACATTTTATTCTTATGCAAGAAAAATCTATGGGCATGGGGCCTACACCCCGTCAGCTATTTCTGCACACTCACACTAAAAAGCATGATGGTATGACGTTCGTCAACAATCGTTGTAGAGAACTCAATGTATGTGAAATATATGATTTAATATTAATAATGCTTAATAATTATCACTTACTAATTATAAACATTGCTTTTTGATAGGACCAAATACAACAAAGCATTGAACGACAGTTTCAACAATCTGAAGCTGTTGATGACACTAAAACTTATCTTGAAGCAGTGGGTGGTAGGGACCGTCATGGGAGGATATTCAGCTTAGGTTCATTTGCGAACACTTATTATTCGGAATCCTCCACGTCCAGTACAGCAGCATCTGCTAGGCGGTCCACCACTAATCAAGTGGAAGCACTTGAGAGCACAGTGTAGACATTGTCGACTCAGTTGAAACAGACGTTGGAACAGTTGCAACAGTCGATGGCACAGTAATAACAGTCGATGCAGTTCATCTCTCAGCTCCGTCAAGAGGTGGATGAGTTAAAGCGCAAGGGCCAACCAGAACATCCATCATCTCCAGATCAATAGTGTACTTTTGGTCATTTAGTTTGTATTACAAATACTTATTATTTACAATGTAATATTTTTATTATCAATTAAGATATTTTAACTTTTAATTATTAATCAAAATTTCTATTTTAGCAAATTAAATGTATACTATAAATTTATAATTATTAAAATTATGCATTAACCGTAATTTAAATATAATGACAATATCTATTATATACTTTAAAAAAATTAAGTAACACATTTACCGACGGAAAGAAATGTCCATCGATAAATACATGAAAAATTACCAACAGTCTCAAGTTCTTCCGTTGCTAAGGTAGAAGGAATTACCGATGGAAATTCATTTCTGTCGACTAAGCTTTTAGCAAATATACCGACGGTAAGTTTGTTACCATCGGTAAATATGCCGACGGAACAACACAACAGTCGCTAAATTGTACCGACGATCAAGCACAGAGTAAACCGTCGGTATATTTACCGACGGCAAGATAATATTCTGACGGTAACAAATGTACCATCGGTAAAGTTACCAACAGAATCTGCTTTGACCGTCGGTAAGTATTAGTTATGTCCGAATCTACGACGCTTTCATTTGTCGGTAAATTTCATCGGTAATATCTATTACCAACAGAATGTTTGTGTTTTTCATCGGTACATTTTTCTTGTAGTGACATGTAGAGACAACCAAGGTTTACATTATGTCTAAGTATTATAGAGATGAATTATCTGGAAAACCAAAACCCTCATATGGAGATGAAAACAAAGACGCACACTAGCAACAAAAACGAAGATGCACACCAGAGACAAAGATGGACACCGAAGAGGAAGACCAAGTTGGGAAAAGCAATGCCGCTGGTAAAAACTTAATCGCATCAAGGGAGAGGAAACAGAACGAAAATGACAATTTTGTCCTGTCTTTGGATAATTAGGTTTTCAATATGATAAAACGACGTGGTTTTGATGACAAAACCTTTGACGATGAACACAAAAATCATTGCCAAGCCCTATTTCTACATTTTACACTCTATATATCATAAAAATTATATATAACATAAAAATTCTAAATAACAGTATAGAATTTATATATAATAAATAAATAATTATGATTAAATAGAATAATATGATAACTAAGATATGAGAAAATTTATCTATTACTTATACATTCATAAATCATTATATTAATTACAATTATTATCTATACATTCATATATTATTATATTAATTACCATATATAATTATATAAATTACATTATAATTAAAAGATAATTGCAATATAGTAAAAGATGGAAATCAATATAAAACGTAATATCATATTCATAAAAATCAAAATTAATATTATTGACAATGATTCTAAGTGCAAATATAAATTTAGTTAACAAAAATGTCATTTAAAAAATTTATAAGACTATAAATACAAAATTAATTAATATTACTTAGATTTATACTTTTTATTTTTCTCTTTTAAAATATATGATTTAATAATTTAATGTGATGTCACAAAACTCTATTTAATATATATAAATTCTATACTATTTTATTGAATTTCTATATTACATCAAATTTGTTAAATATATAAATATATACATGAAAATAATTGGCGACGATTAATAAAATCGTCGCTAAAGCCTTTGATTTGGTAATGGTTAGCCCTTTGGCAACAGTTTTCATAAATCGTCGCCGTTGGTTAACCCTTTGGTGATGTTTCTTTGAATTATACATTAGGCGACATTTTCCTAAAATTGTAGCCAAACGTTTTCCATATTTCCTTTGAATTTAACGAAAATGACATCGTTTGTTTCAAAACAAATAACATCGTTTTCAATTTATTATTAACCCAAAAATGAAGTTCTTTTCGTCTTCATTGTTTTTTGTCATATTTCGTCTGTGCTTTGCATTTAAGAAGCATTGTTTGTTGTGGTTGACTTCAGATGTTCGTCCATCCAGGTAGTCGTCCACTAAGTATTGTTTTTAGTTCTACTTTTAAGAAGCCTTATTTTTTGTGTTCTAGTTTTCTGTTACCTCTAGGTTCTGTGTTCCGCATATTGTTGTGGGGGGTTTTTGTTTCTGCTTTGCCTCATTATGTCGCTTGGAAGATGGTGAATTGTATTTCTATTTCTATTTTGGTCCATAATGGGTTGAATTTTTTTACCATCTACTATTTGATGAAATGTCTGTCAAAGACGTCCTACTTTTGTTTGAATTTTTTGTGACAAATTTATAGAGTTCTTGATGAAAGGAATGCATGTTCTTAAAAAAAATTGTGTAAATTTCTTCCACGAGGAATCGCTCATTTGTATTGTGAAAGTATAATATACACTTTGTAGTATTATATGGTGAAAGACAAAAGGAAAAAAACAATCTCATTAGAATAAACTATTTATCCTTTACAAGTTACTAATATTTTGAGTTGGGACTATATCATTAATTAGAATAGATATTATATAATTAATTAGTTAACAACTTATTATTAACAATAAAAATAGGATCTTATATAATGGAAATTGGAAGTGTCGGTGTCAAGTAATGAATACTTATAAAATGATGACCTATATACATTTTTAGATCTTTGAATGTGTGAGACGTACAAAGCTTTCATTTGATTAGTTAGAGATTCATCCTAGAAGGCTTTTGAGTTCCCAATTCAATTAATCCATTAGATTGAAAAGAGCAGTTGTAACCCTTCTTTTGCTATAATAGTTAACGGTGGACCTATTTCATACTTTAATGGGACTATAAGGTCCAAGAGAAAAAGATTCTATATCCCCTTTTTTCCATTTATATATAAATACTCACAAGAATTATCTCCTTTGGAATAAAATAAGAGCAAACCTTTAAATACCTTCATAAGTTTAAAAAATTGAGGCTATTTTACCTTTTTTTTTACAAATTATTTACTACTATTGAGTGACTGTAGGTTAGTGTAAACTCTTAGTGACCATTTAAATTTCTTTATCTTGATCTCTATACTAACTATTTATGTGAGTGTGTGTGAGTGTAGACTTCATAAATTAGGCTAGCTTAATCTTAGCTATATCAAGCCTTAATATGTAAGAGCTTCCATTTAGGTATTTATAGATTATAATTTTACATAAAATAATTACCTATAACGATATCCAATCCCTATTTGATCCTATTCATAGAAGAATCAATCATTGAAATAATGAATTTCTCTCTTATGTTGAGAAACTTCAACATAAGAAAAGCATTATTTTCCTTTATACAAAAAATATATTGGCATTGTATGGTACACTTCTATAAATGAACCCAATTTTGTGCCTATTATTTAAACTCTTTTAGGCTCCAAAGATGTTCAATTTTTCACTACTTATAGTGAATCTAGTCAATGATCCTTTGAGGGAAAATGATCTCTTTTATTCAATTTCTCATTCATATGCGACAAATTATGCTCCAAACATGTTGGTAGCATGTTTGTTATTATTGGATTTAGTGTGTTAAAGTTAACAATTCGTTGCACTATTATAGGACCATTTCTTGCATGAGTAAAGCCATTACGTATCCCTGTTCCTACATACTTCTCCATTGGTTTTGCATTATCTTCTTTTATGAAAGTCCGGAAAGAAGGTGTTCATTTGTATGGGATTATGACTTTAGCCTCTATAAGAATATTGCCTTCTTCAAGCTTAATTATAGGGATTGTGTTAGGTAGTTCTTATTCCAATTCCACTTTAATGTAAATTTTTATATAACCTATTCTCCTCATCTTGACCGTATCTTAATCATGGAATAAAGGTTTGCCTAGGTAACTAACTAGGTAACTCAACCATATAATAGACTAGTATTCTAAATGGTATATTATGAAAATTGATCCAAATGGGGATATACTTAAATTTCAATATTTCTAAGTCTAGATGTATCTCTTTTTTTTTTTTAAAAGTGGTTTGTTATTGACCTATTAGGATCCTAATTATAGAATCTTTAATTAATTCTAGAATCTTTAACAAATTAGTTTTTAAATTGAATCTGAAGATGAAAAAATCATCCTTTTTTATAATTGTTTTTAATTGATTCTTTGTTAAGAGTTCTTTGATATGCTTATTAGAAATGATGATATTAATACTTTATTTACAAATGCTTTCCAACAGGAGGTGTTGAAGCTTATAATCGTAAAAGCCAAAACTCTATACTCAAATATTACAATTATTTCTTGAGAATTAAGAGGTATGTTTAAAACTTACTATTTGTACATATTGCTTTTATGCTTCTTATTCTTAGCATGATCAATTTCATTGTTTGTTTGAATTAAAACTTAGTTTGTCAACTTGTATTGATTTATCATTATATTGTTTAGAACTTAAATTGCATTTGGTAATTTAGTAATTTACTTTTAATTGTATAACTACATGGACAAAAGTTGGATGTCTCATCAGAAATGGTTCACTAAATACTTAAAAGGAGTTAAGAGTTTCATGCAATTTGTAAAAGATCAAATCAATGTAGAATGTTGTATTCATTGTCCATAAATAGACTGCTTAAATGTGAACATTCAAAGTCAAGACGTGGTATACAATCACTTGCTAATCCTAGGCATAGATAAATTATATACTCTACGGATTTATCAAGGTGAGCGTTCTGAAACAAGAAATACTATAAGTGTTGATACAGGTGATGATGTTAGTAACAATAATGATGTCACGGATTGTGATATTAATGATAATGGTAATGGTGGGATTAGAGAGATGTTAGAGAATTTGGAGAATTATATGGAGACTATGAATGATATTTGTTTGCCTAATATAATTGATAGTATTATAAAAGATAATTTTGGGAAGTTATTAAAAGTTGCTTAAGAAGAATTATATCTAGGGTGCTTGAAATTTTTACAGCTATCTCTTATTATCAAGTTGTTACATTTGAAGGTATATAATAAATGAAGTAACAAATCTTTTGACATGTTAATTGTCTCACTCAATGATGCATTACCTATTAGACATAAATTGCCCAAATCTTATTATAAAATAACGATATTGCTAAGGGACCTGGATATATATATATAGTATGTATATATATACATGCTTGTAAGTATGATTGTGCTATATTTTGGAAGGACAGTAAAGATCTTGAAGAATGTCCCATTTGTGGTACGTCAAAGTGGGAAGTGGATGATGGGAAAGGGAAAAATATACCGCATAAATCCTTGAGATAAGTCCCTATTAAACCAAGATCACACAGGCTTTTTATGTCAACAAAAACAACCATAGATATGGGGTGGCAAAAAGAGAAATGCATTGATGATAACATTATGTGTCATCCAGCACACTCAAAGTCATGGAAAGACTTTGATGGAAAGTTTTTATGGATTACAGAGGATTGTCATAATGTTCGACTTGATTTAGCCTCTGATAGATTCAATCCATTTGTTAATATGAGTACTTACAGCTTTTGTCCGATAATTATTATGCCATACAATTTGTCTATATGGAGTACTAAAGGGTATATAGCCTTTCCTGTGTGTAACCATCAAACTCATTTAATAAGGCTACAAAGTAGAATATGTTATATGGGACATCATCATTACTCGAAATATAGGCATAGATGACAAAGAAGCAAATTGTTTAATAGCAAAGTAGAACATAATGAAGCTTATTTGCACTTATCTGGTCATGATGTGGTTAACCAACTATCACATTGGGTATGTTTACACCTGGTAAACACCTAAGTAATAGAAAGCGAAAGCGAAGTATTGTTGATCTTAATTTGAATAAAAAAGCATATTTTTCAATTTTCCATATTTAAAGGAATTGCTATTGAGGGATAATCTTAATGTGATGTATATTGAAAAAAAATTTGTGAGAATATTTTAGGTACTTTGATGGAATTGATGGCAAATCAAAAGACACAATTAAGGTTATATTAGAATTAGAAGACATAAATATAAGAAAAGATTTGTATTTGAAAAGAAGAAATGATGAGTCATACATCATTCCACCTACATGTTACAACATGTCAAAAAAGGAGAAGCATATTTTTTGTCAATTTCTTAAATTTATCAAGTTTCGTTATGGGTATGCATCGAATATAGCTCGTTGTTTCAATAAGGAAAAGTTTTTGGGGTTGAAAAGCCATGACTTTTTATGTACTTTTGCAACGATTACTTCCTGTTGGAATAAATGAGTGTTTACTAAAAGGATGTGTATGAAATTTTAGGACAATTGGTGTGTTTTTTAAGCAATTATGTTGTACAACATTGAAAGTAGAAGAGCTTGAAAAAATGGAAAAAAGACATTACTTTGATTCTATGTAATCTTGAACTAGTATTCCCCCTATCTTTTCTTTGATGTTATTGTGCATTTGGTAATTCACTTCCCGTACAAGGCAAAACTTTATGGACTGGTTTAATTTCAATGGATGTTCCCTATTGAAAGGTAATTCATAATAATTTCTACTTTTTTTCTTAAGTTATTGTTAGTAACAATTGTTAATGTTTTATTTTTTGAATTTTTTTGACTCTCTTAAGCTCTATATATGTAATAAAGCTCGACCTGAAGGCCCTCTTCTAGAGGCTTATATATCAAATGATGCTTGACATTTTGTTTTATGTACTTAAATGACATGGAGATAAGATTTATTAGAAAAAAACGTAACTTTGATTTTGATCAAGATGGTAGTTTGTCAGTTTTCTCCCAAAAAGTAAGGTTATTTGGCATTGGAAAATATATGGAGTTAACTAAAGAAGAACTCGAAATTGGCCATTGGTATATTTTGAGCAATTGTGAGGAAGTTGATATATATCTATGGAGTATGTATATTACTTCTCATTCATTCTTACATTTTTTAGCATCTATTTACTTTTTAAAATAGAGAGAACAAAGATTAGATTAGAAGCAAAGGAATTGTTAATGTTAAAGGAAGACTTGAGATTAACTTCCATTCATGGTTTAGGACTCGAGTAAGTTATTCATGGAATAGTATGAACCTATAGCAATGTATAAGTGAGATTAACTTCTAATTATATACTTTTGTACAGATGATATGGTTATATAACTATAAATTGCCAGAGGTGACGACAACATTATATACTTTAGCATGTGGGCCTCATATGTATGGGGAAAAAATATGTTGATTGTATTGTTAATAGAGTTAGATTTCACATAAAAGATCATGACAGTCGACTTAGAAGCCAAAATTGTGGGGTTATTATTAAGGGACAATATAACGACAATTTTATTGACTTTTACATTGTCTTTTCAGAAATAATAGAGTTGTATGACATCAAGGACAAAAAGGTTGTTCTTTTTAAGTACAAATGTTTTAATCTTAGTGGCAAAGGGATAAAAATAAAAGTGAATGACAATATTACTTGCATCAATATTAGTAACACATGGTATGATAATGACCCTTTTGTGCTTGCAAGTCAAGTGAAACAAATATTCCACCTTAACAACACCATATTGGGTAACAATTGGAAAGTTGTTCAAAAGTTTTAACAATAAAATCTTTTTTATTTTTGTGAAAGGGAAAATGGTCCAATGGGTAAGGATGGTGATGAAATATATTAAGAGATTGAATTGGAGCTGAATAATGGAGCCCTACAAATAGAAGATGCAGATATATCATCATTCAATAAGAGGGATGTTGATCCTAGTATACTAGAAGCAAATAAAGTACAAACTAATCTTGTCTTACAAAGAGAAGAAGACTACATTGTGGATGAATTATATGACAATAATGATACTTTGGCTGAATATAATAGCGATGAAGAGTTAAATCATATCGCAATTAATGATAATGATTTTCAAGATCTTTGATCATAATGATTGAAGGTAATAAAAATGTTCTTTATATTGTTTGAAATGTAATTTTGTTAACATTTATGTCAATGGGTATTGTTAATGTTTGAATTATGTTAATGCGTATTGTTGATGATTAAGTTATATTAATGAGGATTGTTGATAATCAAATTATGTTAATGCGTGTTGTTGATAGTTGACTTATGTTAATGCAGATTGTTAATAATTGAGTTATGTTAATGGGGGTTGTTGATGGTTGACTTATGTTAATGTGTGTTGTTGATGATTGAGTTATATTAATGTGGATTGTCGATGTTTTAGTTATGTAAATGTGGATTATTGATGATTGAGTTATGTTATTGCGTATTGTTGATGATCGAATTATGTTAATGCATGTTGTTGATGGTTGAATTATTTTAGTATAGATTGTTGATGATTGGGATATTTTAATGGGTTTTATTGATGGTTGACTTATGTTAATGTGTATTGTTGATGATTGAGTTATGTTAATGCATATTGTGAGTTATGCTAATGCGATTAATGTTAATGATTGAATATATATTTGTAATGATGATTGGATGTATCATAATGTTAGTAAAATTTATATTTATCTGTATAGATATCCAATATAATGGCACCTGATAGAAACAAAAGGAAGAAGGTGGCAAGTGGCAAGTATCGAAATTGTAAAACAGAGGGATGTGCAACTTTAAATAGATGAATCAGTTCTTAGCCAACAACAATATTCGACCTCAGCCACCAATGTAATTAGTACAACCTTATTCTTCCTCAAACAATAATGAATCAACTAGTACAGAAGGATCTGCAAGTTTGTTAACCTTTAACACCTACAAATAGACTTATGTTCATATAAATATTTACATAGACTTATGTTCATATATATATATATATTTACATATTTAATGTGCATCTTCTTATCATTATTGATTTGTTGTCAGGTTCCAATCTCAATATTAAAAAAAATATGTAGAGGTATAACTAGAGGTTGTGAATTGCAACGAATGAATATTGCAATGAATAACAAGTTATTAATACACATTGATACTTCGCAATGTCATCCTAAAGACAAGATCCAATTTGTAAAATTGTCAAGTGAGTTGGGGATTATTGCGAGAATAGAATTACCTTACCTGAAGCATGCTAAGGACTTGAAGGAAGACAACTTGTTTAAAAATGCTTTGCATATGCCATAAATTTTTGATTTATTTAACTATATGCAATATTGTTTCACTTATTTTAAGATTAATTACACTTTTACTTACCATTCACAGATGAAATTGAATGTTGTCGATATCAAGAACCTTGATGTTTCAAATTACGTGACTTCATTATTGAAACAAAAGACCAAAGATTGTCATTATAGGTTGCATTAGTATTATAATTTTTTTCCTTCCGATGTGGAGGCAAGAAGACATGTTTTGGAATGAATGTCTTAAGAAAATTGGAATTAATTTGTGTGATTAATGGCCCTCTCCTAAAGTTCAGGTTTCTTTTCTTTCTCTTCACATTTGCTTCCATTAATCTTGTTAGATAATTTAATGACTACCTAATCTTTTTTTCTTTATTTAGGAAAAATGTGAGAAGGCAAAGGACAATAGAAGAAAAATGAAAACATCTCACAATCAAGGGTCTAAATCATTTGTGGTCATTCGAAATTAATATGTAAGATTTTTGTTTACAAGTTATAATTATATCAATAAATACTATATTATTTATTGTGCCTTGTATTTTTCTTTCATAAAATAGAGTGAGAAGGAACTACATGGACAAGAGTGTGATAATGTCATACTACACAAAGTCACTCCCTACAAGGAAGATCAAGGATGGATGTCAGAAGAAGCAGAAAATAACTACGTAAGTATAAAAATATTGTTTAAATTTTCAGTTTATTTACTTATGTAGTAGTAACTAATAATATTTGCATTGAATATTAGTTTTGTTTTTTAATTTTAGAAAAGATTCAAGAGTTGTTACAAAAATTAATGTTTGAGGGGAATGAGGTCGCTGTAGAAGAAATTTGCAATACCATGCTTGATAAACGTTCTGGTTATATCAAAAGTCTTGGCTTTGGCCCTAAACCAAATGTTTTAACTTCATCAAGATCTTGAAGAGAGAAACATGACCCTTAAGGTTGAATTACAACATACTAGAAAAAAGTTTGTCAAGCATGATAAGTACCTCAAAAAATACTTGGTCCAGATTGTCAAATCTGTGAAGATTAAAGTGAATGGTATTAATTACATCTCTTATAATTTTTTCTTTTAATTCCTATTTGTATTATAATTTAAATTTAATATTTTTTTCTTGAATTACCAATTTAAAAAAGGTGCAATGGATGAGTGATTTTTATTATAATTTGTAAACTAGACTTAGTATTTATTATTTTGTATATAAGAATTGTTGAAGTTGTAATTACAATCTTGTATACGAAGATATTTAATGATATTTTATTTTTTATATACAATTCTTTAAATTATCAATTACTTTTGTATAATTTTTATAATAAATTAAAAATAAAAATATATCGAAACATTCTATACAATTGCTTATGCCTTAAATCATTCACTATTTTCCGCGCTTCAGACCAGACGTGTCCACGTAGGGTCGAAACTTCGAAATCAATAAATTTGGAGTAGAAAGAGAAGTCAGAACACGAAACCTTTTGACTTGACCTGAGAGCGTGTGTCAAGTTGGCTGACGGTTAATGTCATCTGAGCAGACATTGAACATACAATGCAAGTGGAGGCGCTTGCAAGTTGGCCAAGACGCAAACTTTTCAACCCAATTGGGTAGCGACTAGCTCCATATCCTGAGCCGAAGGAGACTATAGCGAACAAACATTTATGAATCTAATTGTCGTGTTGTCTAGTGCAGGGTAAGGAGACAATAATGACGAGTGGGCTTGAACTGGAATGCAGACCAATATAACAAAAGCAAGTAAAAAAGAGTGTCAATTCCACGGCGTTTCCAACACGTAAAAACTGAGACTTTGTCGGTGAGGTCTTGCTGGGAGTTAAAGAGCCGATCTCTGGTCGCACACGTACTCTAGAATAGCCAACGCAATTCCAAGTGTTGCAACATTTCAGGATTTCTGCCTGACGCGAAAGGGATGGAAGATCTGCTTTTCCAAGATTCATTTTTCTTCCTTGTTCAGCTGCAAGAATGTTTACGGAAAGATGACTTTATAGGTTGAAGGAACATTTAATGTATGTAGTCCACAGGTCTCCCCTCGTTGCAGAATTTTGGAGAGGGTTATAATATATATAATCTTTTTATATATTTTTATAAAGAGATTAGTTTTTTAAATTGAATTTGTAATTTAATAGTCATAAAGAAAAAATACTTCATATTATTACATACAATATTATTATTAGTAGACAATTGAGTAATTTGTGTGCATTACATGTTTAAATAATTCATTATATCACAAAAACTCGTAATATGTTCAAATTATTTTTAAAATTAATACTAAATTTGTTTCATAATCATCCTTTAAAAATAAACTTTAAATAAGTAGCATTTCACCTCCAAAATAAAAGAATTCGTGCCAATTGAAGTAAGTAAAATAAATAAAATAGAAAAACTTACCCTACACCTGTTAAAGGAAATAAAATAGTCAACTAACAGATATGGTTTGGAGTGATTGTAGGAGACGATGTCCTTTGGAGAGATTATAGTGATTGATTGTAATAGCATAGAATTAGCTTTCATTACCTAGAATAGCATCACACTCTTGTATAAATCCCTACCTATGTACAGCTGCTATGACATACAAAAACAAAACTTTTTATGGTATCAGAGAACCAATCTTGGTGACTGTAGAAGGCTCATTCTGCTTCCGCCACAAACACAACCAGTTCATCTCCATTAAACACAGCCACCATGGGCGACGAAAAATCAACTGAGATGATACCCCATTTATCTTATCATCTCATTCTGCATCATTCAGACTCACCAAGTCTTGTTTTAGTCTCACAACTTCTTGATGGACACAACTATGGACAGTGGAACCGCTTCATGCGAATCGCTCTCAGCGCCAAAAACAAACTAGGGTTCATTGATGGATCAATCAAGAACCTTGCAACCACTGATGCTAAGTATCCAATTTGGCAGAGATGCAATGACATGGTCTTGTCCTGGATTTGGCAATCCGTGCAGGGCAATATTGCTCATAGTATACTCTACTGCAAAAATGTGTCAACAGCATGGAGAGATCTTGAGGATCGCTTCTCGCAAGGAAACGATTCCAGGATATATTAGATTCGACAAGAAATTGCCGAACACTGACAAAGATAGCTATCTGTTTTAGATTATTACACAAAATTGAAAGCTTTTTGGGATGAATTAGCCTCTTATCATGGGCCCATTACTTGTGAATGCGAGGCATCCAAGGCACATGCAGACAGGGAAGAGAAAGAGAAAGTTATGCAGTTCTTAATGGGACTGAACGAGAGTTACTCAATCATGCGAGGCTCTATCTTGGTGATGAGCCCACTCCTAGATATACAACAAGTCCATGGATTGGTCCTTCAACATGAACGCCAATTGGATGTGGTAAATCGACGTGAACCTACTGCCCATGCAATGCAAACCAGTCATTTGACAACACCAAAAGGAGGCTATGGTGCCAATAAACCTAATTCATGAAAGACATTCAAATGTAGCTACTGTGACGGAGGACATCCAGTCGAACGTTGTTTTTTCCTTAATGGATTCCCAAAAGGACACAAATGGCACGGGAAGAATGTGCAGCCCAAAAATAGACATGCACCTCCAACCTCCAACAATGTTGAAGCATTACCGTCGCCAGCTGCCAAGGTTGACATAACCAAAGCGACGACCTCCAACAATCAACCAACGTTCACAACCGAAGAGTATAATCAACTCATGGCTCTTCTTCGCAATAAGAATGGTACCGATCTGCCACTTGCGCATGCAACAGGTATCTATACACCTAATTGTAATTTTACACAACATGATCCGCATTCAACATTGTATTGGATCGTAGATAGCGGGGCCACATATCATATTTCTCACTTATCACCCAGCGATAATCACGCTAAAATCCAACATGATTTTGTTGGTTTACTAAATGGCGGACAGGCTGCGATTGAAACTATTGGGTCCATCAAACTGTCCCCCGAGATAACCCTTGATGGAGTTTTACATGTGTTACAATTTTATGTGAATTTTTTATCTGTGAGTAAGTTGATCAGGGCATTGAAGTGTATTGTAATATTTTACTCGGGTTTTTGTGTTGTGCAGGACATGGCTACGAAGAGGATGATTGGCCTGGGCAAGCAGTTTATGGACTTTACTACCTCTCTTCAACACAAAATCCTCATCTCACTCACCATGTCAACCGTACCTCAACACTTTGGCACCGACGTCTTGGGCACCCATCCTCAGCTCCTCTTCGCCCTTTATCCGAGACCATCTAAGAAATAATTTTTGATACTACACATGTTTGTGATGTTTGTCCTTTAGCAAAGCAAACTCGTTCATCTTTTGTTTCCAGTTCAATAAAATCATTTGCACCTTTTGATTTGATCCACTGTGATATTTGGGGGCCACATCAAATCCATACACACTCTGTGGAACATTACTTCCTCACCATTGTAGATGACTTTAATCGTTTCACATGGGTTCATCTCATGCGATTTAAATCAGACACACAAACCTTGTTGCAATCGTTCTTTTCTTGGTTCAAAACCCAGTTTAATCGCGACAATGGGGGAGAGTTTGTATCTATGCTTTCATTTTTAGACACTCATGGCACCCTCTTTCAACACACCTGTGCCCACACCCCTCAACAAAACGGGGTAGTTGAACGCAAACACCGCCACCTTTTGAATGTTGCCCGTGCCTTACGATTTCAAGCTAACCTACTCCTAAAGTTTTGGGGGGAGAGTGTACAAACTACCTGCTACCTTATCAATCGCCTTCCAACACCCTTACTATCCCATAAATCTCCCTATGAACTCTTGCATGGGACACAACCTGCATACTCTCCTCTCCGAGTTTTTGGGTGTTTATGCTATGCTACCAACCTTACTCCCTCCCACAAATTTGATGCTCATGCTCGTCGCTGCCTTTTCCTTGGTTATCCTCTTAGCCAAAAGGGCTACCTTGTCTATGATCTTGATAGCAAATGCATTTTTACCTCTCATGATGTCATCTTTCATGAACATATTTTTCCCTTTGCTACCTCACCACCAGAAAAAGAACTCGAATTCCCTGTCTTACCTGTTCCTCAAGATGACCCCACTCTTGCACTCCTCTCAGCTCAACCTCCTCCAACTTCTGACCTCCTTCCCACTGCTGACATTACTCCTTCACCCCCAGATACCTCTTCCTCGCCAGCCTCTGCTTCTTCTCCTCCTCTACCTTCTTTTCCCCTTCGTCGCTCCGACCGTATTAAACGTCCACCTGCCCATCTTCGTGACTATCAGAAAAATCATACTGCTTTAGTGCCATCTCTTCCACCATGTCCGGTACGCGCTATCCCCTTCAACGGTATGTTTCTTATTCTCATCTCTCTCCTGCTCACCGCTCTTTTGTCCACAACATCTCTCACCTGGTTGAACCAGCCTCTTATGAGTAGGCCCGCCATGACCCTCACTAGCTTGCATCTATGAACTCTGAGATTGAAGCCCTTGAAGCCAATCACACCTGGACTATGGTCCCCATCCCTCCTCACCAACGACCCATTGGCTGTAAATGGGTCTTCAAGATCAAGTACCATTCCGACGGTACCATCGGAGCTCTTTTTTGCCATCAGAAAAAATTTGCACGTTGACATTTCAAGATGAATTTTTATTAATAGTTTTATTCTGAAAAGTCAATAGAAACAAAAACAAGTCATAGATATAATCTATATAGAAGTAGAGTGTACAATTAAATAAGGAAACAAAAAGTTATATGAAGTTATATGCAATTAACAAAATATTCACAGAAGAAGGAAAGATCTTATGCACAAGCTTATTCTGAGTTTCCCGCTATCCCTTAAAGATTAATAAAACCAAAGCACATTCCAAGGTTGCAATCAATAAAAGTAGTAGTAAATTCCTTGTTAATATGAAAGAATCAAATAATAAAAATGAAGTAGATGGGTTAGGTTGCTCTTATATCCAATAATCAATATTTTGCTTAACGGTATGAACATCACTTAAAGAACAACACCAAATAACCATTTTCAGTACATCACAAAGTTAAATGAGTACAAGCTATTTCAGCCCCATAGTCATCTATCAATACAAAAAAGTTGTCATTTTTTTATCGAATGCTTGCAAAAATAGAAAAATATAACTATTAAAAGGAAGGGATTAATTGATTGAGGCTAAGAAATTGCACAAATATATTCATCGGAACATACTACCTGTGTTGAAATTAGTGTATACAAGCTTAGAAATACAAGTAGAAACAAGGGCAATCATACTATAAACACTTGGTGGAAAAACAAAGTAAGATAAATTTTTGTGTCTTTTTGGTATTTTGAAATATGATAGTGGTCAAGATGATCTTAAAGCATTCATCTAAAACCGTAGGTTGAGAATGGTTTCTTTACATTTACATTTATTGAAGTTGTGGCAGGAATATATATGTGCTTAATTTTGTCTATTACTTGAGACAACTTGATGAAAATTAAATAAAAAATAGACACACATGTAGAGACAACCAATGTTTACATTATGTATAAGTATTATGGAAATGAATTACCTGGAAAACCAAAACCCTCGTGTGGAGATGAAAATAAAGACGCACACTGGCAACGAAAACAAAGATGCACACTGGAGACGAAGATGGACACAGAAGAGGAAGACCAAGTTGGGAAAAACAATGCAGCTAGTAAAAACTTAATCACATCAAGGAAGAATAAAACAGAACGAAAATGACAATTTCATCCTATCTTTGGGTAATTAGGTTTTCAATTTGATAAAACTACGTGGTTTTGGCAAAACCTTTGATTACGAACACAAAAATCATTGCCAAACCCTATTTCTATATATTACACTATATATATTATAAAAATTATATATAACATAAAAATTCTAAGTGACAGTATAGAATTTATATATAATAAATAAATAATTATGATTAAATAGAATAATATGATAACTAAGATATGAGAAAGTTTATCTATTATTTATACATTCATAAATCATTATGTTAATTACAATTATTATCTATACATTCATATATAATTATATTAATTACCATATATAATTATATAAATTACAATATATTTAAAATATAATTGCAATATAGTAAAAAATGGTAATCAATATTAAATATAATATCATATTCATAAAAGTCAAATTTAATATTATTGACAATGATTCTAAGTGTAAATATAAATTTAGTTAACAACAATGCCATTTCAAAATTTTATAAGACTATAAATACAAAATTAATTAATATTACATATATTTATACTTTTTATTTTTCTCTTTTAAAATATATGATTTAATAATTTAATGTGATGTTACAAAACTCTATTTAATATATATAAATTCTATACTATTTTATTGAATTTCTATATTACATAACATTTGTTAAATATATAAATATATACATGAAAATATTTGGCGATTATTAATAAAATCGTCGCTATAGCCTTTGATTTGGCGACGCTTTATCAAAAACGTCGCCAAATGGTTAGCCCTTTGGCGATGGTTTTCATAAATCGTCGCCATTGGTTAACTCTTTGGTGACATTTCTCTAAATTCTACATTTGATGACGTTTTCCTGAAATTGTAGCCAAACATTTTCCATATTTCTTTCGAATTTAATGAAAATGACATTGTTTGTTTTACAACAAATAACATCGTTTTCAATTTATTATTAACCCAAAAATGAAGTTCTCTTTGTCTTTGTTGTTTTTTCTCATATTTTGTCTATGTTTTGCTTTTAAAAAGCGTTGTTTGTTGTGGTCTTCTTTGGTTGTTCATCTGTCTAGGTAAGTCGTCCAATAAGTATTGTTTTTAGTTATATTTTCAAGAAGCCTTATTTTCAGTGTTCTACTTTTTTGTTACGTTTTCATTCTTTAGGTTTTGTGTTCTGCATATTGTTGTGGGGGTTTTTGTTTCTGCTTTGCCTCATTATGTCGTTTGGAAGATGGTGAATTGTATTTCTATTTCTATTTTGATCCAGAATAGGTTGATTTTTTTTTACATCTACTATTCAATGAAAGGTCTGTTAAAGACATCCTACTTTTGTTTGAATTTTTTTGACAAATTTATAAAATTCTTAATGAAAGGAATGCAAGTTCTTAAAAACAATTGTGTAAATTTCTTCCACGAGGAATATCTCATACGTATTGTGAAAGTATAATATACACTTATCTAATATACACTTTGTAGTATTATATGGTGAAAGACAAAAGGAAAAAAAACAATCTCATTATAATAAACTATGTATCCTTTACAAGTTATTAATAATTTGAGTTGGGACTATATCATTAATTAAAATAGATATTATATAATTAATTAATTAACAACTTATTATTAACCATAAAAATAGGATCTTATATATTGGAAATTGGAAGTGTTAGTGTCAAGTGATGAATACTTATAAAATTGTGACCTCTATACATTTTTAGATCTTCTTTGAATATATGAGACGTACAAAGCTTTCATTTGATTAGTTAGAGATTCATCTTAGAAGGCTTTTGAGTTCCCAATTCAATTCGTCCTTTATATTAAAAAGTGCATGCATTTGTAACCCTTCTTTTTCTATATTAGTTAATGAAGAACATATTTCATACTTTAATAGGACTATAAGGTCTAAGACAAAGAGATTCTATATCCCCAATTTTTCCATTGATATATAAATACTCACAATAATTATCTCCTTTGGAATAAAATAAGAGCAAACCTTTAAATACCTTCATAAGATTAAAAAATTGAGGCTATTCCCCCTTTATTACAAATTATGTACTGCTATTGAGTGACCTTAGGTTAGTGCAAACTTTTATTGACTCTTTAAATTTCTTAAGTTTGATCTCTATACTAACTTTTTTTGTATGTGGGTGTGTGTTTGTGTGTGTGTAGACTTCATAAAGTAGGCTAGCTTAATCTTAGCTATATCAAGCCTTAATATGTAAGAGCTTCCATTCAGGTATTTAGAGATCATAATTTTAGATAAAATAATTACCTATAATGATATCGAATCCCTATTTGATCCTATTCATGGAAGAATCAATCATTGAAATAATGAATTTCTCTCTTATGTTGAGAAACTTCAATATAAGATAAGCATTATTTTCCTTTATACAAAAAATGTATTGGCATTGTATGGTGCACTTCTATAAGTGAACTCTTTTAGGCTTCAAACATGTTGTTCAATTTTTCACTACCTATAGTGAATCTAGTCAATGATTCTTTGAGGGAAAATGATCTCTTTTATTCAATGTCTCATTTATATGCGACAAATTATGCTCCAAACATGTTGGTACCATATTTGTTATTATTGTATTTAGCGTGTCATTAAAGTTGACAATTCATTGCACTATTATAGGACAATTTCTTGCATGAGTAAAGCCATTACGTATCCTTGTTCCTATAAAGCTTGAAAGAGAATCACACTATTTCATTGATATCCTTTGGATATATATACAACAAATACAAACGTCTTTGA
>JANQBM010000009.1:14513359-14528561 GCA_025594535.1 Erythroxylum domingense | reverse complement strand
TGTACAAAAATTGTCAAATCATAATTAATATACTCCAATTTAATCCAAAATTTTCACTTATAAATCAAATTTACCCGAAAATGCCAATAAATGCATGTACAATATGAATGTGTATGTCACAATTAACTTATACATGATGCTTTTTTTTTATTCCACATAAATTTCTCATAATTTACTATTCTAGTCTTAACATAGGTATCGGGATGTTACACATGTACTGTGATAGTTTCTTCACCGCAAATGCTATATCTAGATGAGTCATAGTAAGGTACTGCAGTCCTCCGATCACATATCTGTATTCGGTTGGATCAGAGAGGGAGATGCCGGATGAGAGATGTAGTGTGTGATCTGGTGCCAAAGGAGTGAGGACTGGTTTGCAGTCCATCATTTTTGCTCGAGTCAGGAGGTCAATCATATACTTCCGTTGAGAAAGAATAATTCCCTGAGGGTGTGGAAGAACCTCGATCCCAAGAAAGTAGGATAAAGTGCCCACATCCTTTATGGAGAAAGGGTCTGCCAGTGTTTGAATAAATTGCTGGAGGAAGGATGAGTCTGGTCCTGTGACTATAATGTCATCAACGTATACAAGTACATAAAGCAATTGTCCCGATTGATTGTACACAAAGAGAGATGTGTCAGATCGACTGTTCTGAAAGCCCTGTAAAAGTAGAAATTGGCGTAGTTCTGAATACCAAGCACGAGGCTCCTGTTTTAACCCATATATTGCTTTGTGTAGTTTACACACATATGTAGGAGCATCCTTGTCTACAAATCCTGGAGGTTGAGTCATGTAGACGCTTTCTGTGAGGTGGCTTTGGAGAAAGGGGTTGTTGACATCGAGTTGATGAAGGGGCCATCCTTTGCTGACAGCAATGGCTAGAACAAGTCTGATGGTAGTTGGTTTAATGACCGGACTGAAGGTATCATGGTAGTCCACTCCAGGACGTTGATGAAATCCTTTTGCCACTAATCTGGCTTTATACCTGTCAACAGAACCATCAGACAAACTTTTAGTATGAAAAATCCACTTATAACCCACTAGATTCTGAGCCTCAGAGGGAGGGACCAGTTCCCACGTGCCATTGCGAATGAGAGCATCAAATTCCTCATGCATTGCTTTACGCCATTTCAGATCCCGAAGAGCCTCTGCTGTGGTGGAAGGTTCTAGGTCTGGGGTTGGGGTAGTTTGGGAGTATAATGCGTATTTGGGGTTCGGTTTGTAGATTTGGTTTTTGGAACGTGTTTGCATGTGGTGTGTGTTTGAGAGTTGTGGGTCTGGAGAAGGATCAGAGGGAGGCTCAGATTCTGGTGAGTTAGTAGGACTGTGGGGAGGGACAGTTAAGGCTGGAGAACCAGGGTTTGAGTCCTGGGGCGCATGAGTGGCCGGTGTTGCAGGAACAATGGTGAATGGAGGTAACCAATCAGTTATGGTATTTTCATCTAGTCGAGGAAGATCCATAAGTGAGGACCAGAATGTGAACTCATTTTCTACGAAGCGGACATGGCGTGACACATATATACGTGAAGAAGGAATGTCAAGGCAAAGATATGCGCTCTGAGTGATAGAGTATCCCAGAAACACACATGGTCAGGAACGGACATCAAGTTTATTTGAGCTGTAAGGACGAAGCCAGGGAAAACAAAGACACCCAAAAACTCGGAGTTTTTCATAATTGGGAGAGGTTTGGAATAGGTGAGAAAATGGGGAAGAAATGGATAATGATTTTAAGGGCATGCGGTTGATTAGGTATATCGCGGTGGAAAAAGCATAGTTCCAATAGTGAATAGGAACAGAAGCGTGAGTCATCAGGGATAGACCTATTTTGAATATGTGTCGATGTCTCCTTTCGGAGTAACCATTATGCTCCGGAGTGTGAGGAGAGGATATGTAGTGAGTGATGCCAGATGTAGACAAAAACGAAGACAAGGCAGTATACTCCCCCCCGTTGTCAGTGTATAGTATTTTAATGTCATTTTCAAAGAAACTTTCAACAAGGGTTTTAAATTTATAGAGAATATCAGTTACATGAGATTTGCATTGCATGGGGTAATACCAAATGTACTTAGTGTAATGATCTACGAAAATAACATAGTATTTAAAGTTATCAATAGACACGACAAGTGCAGTCCAAACATCGGAGTATATTATTTCAAGTGGTCTCGTTGAGACTAGAGATGAATTAAAGAAGGGCAATTTATGAATTTTGCTACTGAGGCATGCATGGCACGCGTTATTTGCTGAACTAGACATAATGGGAAGATTAAAATGACTCACTACATGAATTGAAACTGGATTAGCAGGGTGTCCAAGACACTAGTGCCAGAGTGATAGAGGAGAACGAACACTAGTGAAGTGAATGGTTGGTGTGCGGGAAGTTGATGCAGAGGGCCACTCATATACGCCATACTTAACTGGTCCCGTCAAGAGGGTTTTTCCTGTTGCTAGTTCCTTAACAAAAAAACCAGATGGGGTGAATTCAATGGCAGTATTATTTGTAGCACAAAATTGTGAAACAAATATAAGGTTTTGTTTTAATGAAGGAACACACGGTAAATTATTAAGTTGGAAAGGTATGAGGTTTAGAGGGTAGTGTGAGGGAACCAGTATGAGTGATTGTATGCTGTGAACCATCACCAAGCAGGACGTCATCTGAAGCCGAATAGGGCGTGTGAAGCGCGAGGTTTTGAAGATCTGAAGTGACGTGGTGGCTGGCCCCGTTGTCCAATAACCAAGTTTGATCTACCTCCGATGTTGGGGTAGCAAAATTAATTCTTGGCTGCCAGGGACAGAATGTGGCAGAACCAGGAGTTAGCGGGCGTTGGTTGTTAGCGAACGAGGCTGGTTGCTGGCCGAAAAGATGGCCATATTGCGGACATTGCAGGACTTTGTGTCCTTGCACTCTGCAGGCCTGGCAGTAGCCCTGGTATGGGCGTCGCTACTAAGGTCATTGATTGCCCTGAGATGGGGACTGTGGCGTCGGTTGTCAAGACTGGGGGCTGTGTTTCTCCATTGACAGTTACGTCCAGGACCTGCAGTAACATTAACAGTAATGGGGACAGATGAGGGCGGAAGAACATTGTTCTGACGAAGTAGAAGTTCATGATTGATAAGCTTTTCATGTAGCTCATCAAAAGAGGGTGTTGAATCTTGAGCATTCATGGCGTCGACGATGGATTTGTATGCATCATCCAGGCCATCAAGCACACGTTCAATCAGGTCTTCATTGTCAATAGGCTTGCCAAGGAGAGCAAGTTCATCAGCTTTTGCCTGATGAAAGTCATATACTCCAAGATGGATCGGCCACCTTGAAGAGGTCGTTTGATTTGATCTCGGATCTGTTTGATGTGGCCGCGAGATGGTTTAGCATAAATGGTCGCGAGTATTTCCCAGACATCTCGCGATGTTACAGCACGATTGACATGAGGCGACACGGTCGGTGACAGTGAGCTAATGAGGGCAGCGAAGATCAGTTGATCCTGGCGAAACTAGGTATCATAAGCAGGATTTGACACTGTATTGCCTTCAATAATGACAGTGTCAGCGGGAGGTGCAAGAGTACCATCAATGTACCCAAGAAGTTTGTGGCCTCATAGGATTGCTTGAAATTGAAGCTTCCATGTGAGATAATTGGTGGGTGTTAATTTGACAGACGTTTGAGGATGAACTGTAAGAGCAATGATATGAGTATCAGCAGCCTCTGGGTTTGGCAGGGTGGAAGAAGCCATAGCAGCAAGGGAAGAAGCTTATCAGATGAAGAAGGAAGAGGAAGGCGTGATGGGATCGATCAGCTCTGATACCATATAAAGCTTGAAAGAGAATCACACTATTTCATTGATATCCTTTGGATATATATACAACAAATACAAACGTCTTTGACCGAGTAATTAGCTCCTAAGATTGTGTATTTGGATACATCTAGAGAATTACCAAGATTACAAAAGATTACAATGTTACACTATTTACTTCCTATAGTTCCTACATCCTTCTCCATTGGTGTTGCATTATCTTCTTTTATGAAAGTCTAGAAAGAAGTTGTTCATTTGTATGGGATTACGAATTTAGCCTCTATAAGAATATTGCCTTCTTCAAGCTTAATTATAGGGATTGTGTTAGGTAGTTCTTATTCCAATCCCACTTTAATGTAAATCCTTACATAACCTATTCTCCTCATCTTAACTGTATCTTAATCATGGAATAAAGGTTTGCCCAGGTAACTAAATAGGTAACTCAACCATATAATAGACTAGTATTCCAAATGGTATATTATGAAAATTGATCCAAATGGGGATATACTTAAATTTCAATATTTCTTGGTCTAGATGTACCTCCTTTTATAAGAAAAATGGTTTGTTATTGACATATCAGGATCCTAATTCTAGAATCTTTAACAAATTGGTTCTTAAATCGAATCTAAAGATAAAAAATCATCCTTCTTTATACTTGTTTTTAATTAATTCTCTGTTAAGAGATGCTTATTAGAAATGATGATATTGATACTTTATTTACAAATGCTTTCCAACAGGAGGTGTTGAAGCTTATAATAGTAAAAGCGAAAATTCTATACTCAAATCTTACAATTATTGCTTTAGAATTAAGAGGTATGTTTAAAACTTACTACTTGTAAATGTTGCTTTTGAGATAGGTTTGCGCTTCTTATTCTTAGCATGCTTAATTTCATTGTTTGATTGAATTAAAACTTAGTATGTCAACGATTTATTATTATATTGTTTAGAACTTAATTTGCATTTGGTAATTTAGTAATTGACTTTTAATTGTATAACTACATGGACAAAAGTTGGATGTCTCATCAGAAATGGTCCACTGAATACTTAGAAGGAGTTAAAAGTTTTATATAATTTGTAAAAGATCAAATAAGTGTAGAATGTTGTATTCATTGTCCATGAATAGATTGCTTAAATGTGAACATTAAAAGCCAAGATAAGGTATATAATCACTTGCTAATCTTAGGCATAGATAAATTCTATACTCTACGGATTTATCATGCTGAGCATTCTGATGCAAGAAATATTAGAAGTGTTGATACCAATGATGATGTTAGTAACAATAATGATGTCGAGGATTATGATATTAATGACGATGGTGATGGTGGGATTAGAGAGATGTTATAGAATTTGGAGAATTATATGGAGACTATAAATGATATTGGTTTACCTAACATAATTGGTAGTATTACAGAAGATAATTTTGGAAAGTTATTAAAAGTTGCTTAAGAAGAATTATATCAAGGGTGCTCTAAATTCTTACATCTATCTCTTGTTGTCAAGTTGATACATTTGAAGGTATATAATAAATGAAGTAACAAATCTTTTAACATATTAATTGACTTGCTCAATGATCCATTGCCTATTGGACACAAATTGCCCAAATCTTACTATTAAACAACGATATTCTTTACTATTCTTCCAAAATATAGCACAATCATACTTACAAGCATGTGTGTGTGTATATGTGTGTGTGTGTGTGTGTGTGTGTGTGTGTGTGTGTGTGTGTGTGTGTGTGTCTATATATATATATATGTGTGTATACAAGATCTTAACTGTCCTTCCAAAATATAGCACAATCATACTTACAAGCATGTATATACAGTAAAGATCTTGAAGAATGTCCCATTTGTGGTATGTCAAGGTGGGAAGTGGATGATGGGAAAGGGAAAAATATACCGCATAAAACCTTGAGATAATTCCCTATTAAACTACAATCGCAAAGGCTTTTTATGTCAATAAAAACAACTGTAGATATGAAGTGGCTGAAAGAGAAACGTATTAATGATAACATTATATGTCATCCAGCAAACTTAAAGGCATGGAAAAACTTTAATGGAAAGTTTCCATGGATTGCAGAGGATTGTTGTAATGTTCGACTTGATTTAGCCTCTGATGGATTAAATCCATTTGTTAATATGAGTACTTCTTATAGCATATGGCTGATAACTATTATGCCATATAATTTGTCTATATGGAGTACTAAAGGGTATATAGCCTTTCCTGTGTGTAACTATCAAATTCATTTAATAAGGCTACGAAGTAAATATGTTAAGTGGGACATCATCATTACTTGAAAGGTAGGCATAGATGACGAAGAAGCAAATTTTTTAATGGCAAAGTATAACATAATGAAGCTTATTTACACTTATCTGGTGATGATGTAGTTAACCAACTATCACATTTAGGTATGTTTACATCTGGTAAACACCTAAGTAATAGAAAGCGAAAGCGAAGTATTGTTGATCTTAATTTGAATAAAAAAGCATATTTTTCAATTTTCCATATTTAAAGGAATTGCTATTGAAGCATAATCTTAATGTGATGCATACTAGAAAAAAAGAACATTTGCGAGAATATTTTAGGTACTTTGATGGGAATTGATGGCAAATCGAAAGACACAATTAAGGTTATATTAGAATTAGAAGAAATAAATATAAGAAAATATTTGTATTTGAAAAGAAGAAATGATGGGTCATACATCATTCCACCTACATGTTACAACATGTAAAAAAAGACAAGCAATTTTTTTGTTAATTTCTTAAATCAGTCAAGTTTCCTTATGGGTATGCATCTAATATAGCTCATTGTGTCAATGTGAATAAGGAAAAAGTTTTGGGGTTGAAAAGCCATGATTGTTTTGTACTTTTGCAACGACTACTACCTGTTGGAATACATGGGTGTTTATTAAAAGGATGTGTCCGAAACTTTGGGACAATTGGTGTGTTTTTTAAGCAATTATGTTGTACGACACCGAAAGTGGAAAAGCTTAAAAATTTTGAAAAAGACATTTGACTCTATGTAGGCTTAAACTAGTATTCCCCCCATCTTTTCTTTGATGTTATGGTGCATTTGGTAATTCACTTATCATACAAGGCAGAAATTTATGGATTGGTTTAATTTCAATGGATGTTCCCCATTGAAAGGTAATTCATAATAATTTATACTTTTTTTCTTAAGTTATTAGTTAGTAACAATTGTTAATGTTTTATATTTTTTTATAGGTTTTTTGGCTCTCTTAAGCACTATATGTGTAATAGAGCTCGACCTGAAGGCCTTATTGTAGAGGCTTATATGTCAAATGATGCTTGACATTTTGTTTTATGTACTTAAATGACATGGAGATAAGATTGAACGTAACTTTGATTTTATGTACTTAAATGACATGGAGATAAGATTGAACGTAACTTTGATTTTGATCAAGATGGTGGCTTATCAGTTTTCTCCCAAAAAGTAAGGTCATTTGGCGTTGGAAAATATGTGGAGTTAACGAAAGACGAACTTGAAATTGACCATTGGTATATTTTGAGCAATTGTGAGGAAGTTGATATATATATGGAGTATGTATATTACTTCTCATTCATTCTTACATTTTTTTACATCTATTTACTTTGTGAAGTAGAGAGCACAATGATTAGGTTAGAAGCAAAGGAATTGTTAATGTTAAAGGAAGACTTGAGATTAACTTCCAATCATAGTTTAAGACTCGAGTAAGTTATTCATAGAATAGTATGAACCTATGGAAATTTATAGGAAAATGGCAATGTATATGTGAGATTAACTTCTAATTATATATTTTTGTACAGATGATATGATTATATAACTATAAATTGTTATAGGTGACAACAACATTATTTGCTTTGGCATGTGGGCCTTATATTTATAGGAAAAATAAGTTGGTTGCATTGTTAATAGAGTTAGATTTCGCATAAAAGATCATAATAGTCGACTTAGAAGCCAAAATTGTGGGATTATTGAGGGACAATTTAACGACAGTTGTATTGACTTTTATGTTGTCTTCTCAGAAATAATAGAGTTCCATGATATTAAGGATAAAAGGGTTGTTCTTTTTAAGTACAAATGTTTTAATCTTAGTGACAAAAGGATAAAAATAAAAGTGAATGATAATATTACTAGCATCAATATTATTAACACATGGTAAGATAATGACCATTTTGTGCTTGCAAGTCAAGTGAAACAAATATTCTACCTCAACGACACCATACTAGGCAACAATTGGAAAGTTGTTCCATATCTGATTATTTTTGTTAATTTTCAATTTCTGCCATTTTTAATTTCTTAAATTTACGTTAATTAAACCCCCCCCCCACCCATTTTGTTTTAGTTTTCAACTCATATAACAATTGTCATTAGAATTCCCCATGGGAACGATCTCAGATCTTCATTAACTACATTTTCTTTTATTACTAAAGTTGGTTTTAATTTGGTTACAGGCGACAGCAGTACCAAATTTTATATGTATGTTACATAAGTAGACAAGACAACTCAACTGCTATTTGATTCAAAGATCGAGAAGACATCCAAGAAGTTACGAAAACAGATGAAACAGTAACAACAAGTGCAAAAAATAGAAAGGATAGCTGCGAATCACATTCTTCATGAACTTGCCACGCCCACGGATGCTCAATAGCCCCACTGTATAACTTTCCAAATTTGGGTGACAACAACACTTTTGAATTAAAATCTGGGCTAATCTATTTATTGCCAATTTTTAGAGGTTTACCAGGAGAGGATCCTTACAAACATTTGAAGGAGTTTGACGTAGTTTGTATGGGTATGAAGCTAATAAATGTGATGGAAGAGCAAATCAAACTAAGAGCTTTCCCATTTTCTCTTAAAGATAATACTCAAGATTGGTTGTATTATTCAATTGGTAAAAATGTGCAAACATGGGATGAAATGAAGAGACTTTTCTCTTAGAATTATTTTCCAACATCAAGAGATGCCAATATTTGAAAGGAAATTTGTGGCATTCGATAACAAATGGGGGAGATACTTTACAAATATTGGGAAAGATTCAAGAAACTTTGTGCTAGTTGTCCCTATCACCAAATAACATACCAGTTGTTGATTCAATACTTTTATGAAAGTCTTTTGCTCACATATAGGAGTATGATCGATGTTGCAAGCAGTGGAGCCCTAGTGGACAAAACACTAATAGCCATAAGGGATTTGATAGCGAATATGGCTTCTAATACACAACAATTTGGGATACGTTCTGGGCATGGTTCAAAACATATCAATAAAGTGAATGTAAAAGCATTGGAGAAAAGATTGGATAACCTTACATCTTTTGGTTTGACAACTTGCGGTTACAAAGAAAGAAGAAGCAAAGGCATGTGAAATATGTTTGATGTTAGAACACTCCATTTATGCATATCCGATTTCGTAGGAAGAAAACATAAAACAAGTGAATGTTGTGGGGGGTTTTGCTGGATCAAGTCAGAGAAAATATGACCCATTATCCAATACCTATAATATGGGTTGATGCGACCATCCAAATTTGTGTTATGGGAACTCCCAAGGACATCAAGCTACCACAAGTTTCTAGCAATTTCAGTAACCATATGTACCTAGACAATATCAACAAATGACATCCAATTCCGAAGGTAAGTCTTCCTTGGAAGATATAGTTTAATCTTTGGCCACTAACACCTTGACATTTCAGTGGGATACTCAAGCTAGTATCCAACATCTTGAAAATCAAGTGAGCCAAATGGCAACTACCATTAATAGATTGGAAGCACAAAATTTTGGAAATTTTCTAGCTCAACCAGAAATCAACCCCAAATATAGTGCTAAAGCTATCATGCTGCAGAGTGGAAAAGAATTGAAGTAACCATCTCTAAAAGTCTCCAAGAGAGAAATTGAGGAAGAAGCAATAAAGGAGGCAATTGAACAGTTAAAAAAAAACACAAGCAGGTCTATAAAATATAGTTATGCAGCCCCCTTTTCCTAGTAGATTCACTAAGGCAAGGAAGGAAGAGCAAGAGAAGGAAATATGAGATACTTTCAGGAAAGTCTAGGTAAATATTCCTTTACTTAAAGCAATAAAACAGATCCCAAGTTATGCTAAATTCCTTAAGAAGCTTTGCACTTCAAAACACAAATTGAAATTTGATGAGAAAGTGCAACTGGGGGAGAATGTATCAGCTATTTTGCAAAAGAAAAAGCTTCTACCTAAGTGTCAAGACCCAAGTATCTTCACTATCCCATGTAAAATTGGTGATTTGAGAATTGAAAAGGCTATGTTAGATTAGGGTGCTTCTATAAATGTCATGCCTTATGATGTTTATAAGTCTTTAAACGTGGGACCTCTCAAGGAAACTAATGTAGTGATTCAATTAGCAGATCGTTCAAATGTTGTGTTAGAGGAAATTTTAGTTCAAGTGGGGGATATGCTTTTTCCAACTGATTTTATATTTTGCAGATGGGGAGTGATGATGTATCTTCTTCAACCTCGATTTTATTTAGAAGACCATTCTTAAAAAAACCACTAGAACAAAAATTGATGTTTATGATGGGTCATTAACTATGGAATTTGATGATGAACTAATTAAATTCATTATACACAATGTAATGAAAATTCTGGATGATGAACAACCTATTGTTTCTGTGGATTTTATTGACACTTGGGTGTAGGAAAATTCATCACTAAATGGAAGAGATGAACTTAAAATAATTTTGGAGATGGGAGATGCGTTGCAGTGGAAATCAATTATAGAAATGTTGGTACCTAACAACGATCTTGAAGTGTTGTTTTGTCATTTGGAGAAAACCAAGCAAGTAATGAAAGAACTGTAGTATATAGAGTTGTCCAGAAATAGCAACAAGCTGCTCCCGTTGTTGATTCAACCACCATCATTAGAATTGAAGAGTTTGCCTAGCCATTTAAAATATATCTTTTTGGGTGAGCAAGACACGTTACCTATCATAATTTCTAATAAACTTACTCTTTTGTAGGAAAATCAATTGATTCAAGTGCTAAAGGAGCATAAGGAGGCTTTCAATTGGATAGTGGCAGATTTAAAGGGAATTAGTCCTACCATTTGTATACATCGAATATTCATGGAAGATGAAGCTAAAAAGGTGAGGCAGCCTTAATGTCATTTAAATCCACCTATGATGGAAGTGGTGAAAAAGGAAATCTTGAAGTTTCTTGACATTGGAATCATTTATCTAATTTCGGATAGCAACTGGGTAAGTCCGGTCCAGGTAATTCCAAAAAAAACTAGGATAACTGTGATAGCAAATAGTGATCGTGAGTTAATACCTACTCGTGTTCAAAATGGGTAAAGAGTTTGCATAGATTATATAAGCTACATTCATTTACTAGAAAAGACATTTTTTGTTTCCGTTTATCGATCAAATGTTTGAATGACTTGCAGGTAAATCCCACTATTGTTATTTAGAAGGTTATTCAGGGTATCACCAAATTTTGGTTGCACCTAAAGACCAAGAGAAAACAACCTTCACATGTCCATTCGACACCTTTGCTTACCCAAGAATGCCTTAGGTTGTGTAATGCACCAATGACATTTCAAAGGTGTATGGTAAGTATTTTCTTTAACCTTATGGAAAAATGTATGGAAATTTTTATGGATGATTTCACGGTTTATGGAGAGTCTTTCGAAACATGCATTATCAACTTTGAAAAAGTGTTTCAACGTTGCATTGAGACTAATTTGGTTTTAAATTATGAAAAAAGTCATTTTATGGTTGATCAAGGCATAAATTTGGGTCATACGGTCTCTTCTAAGGGAATTGAAGTCGATAAGGCGAAGATAGATTATTCGATCTTTATCTTACCCCGCGACTGTGTGGGAATTTTGTTCTTTTCTTGGTCATGCAGGATTCTATCAGTGATTCATTAAGGATTTTTCAAAGATTGTGTAACCCATATGTAGACAACTTCAAAAGGACGTGAATTTTGATTTTGATAAGCCATGAAGATTGCATTTGTTGAACTCAAAGAGCGACTCACAACACCTTTGATTATTTAACCACTGAAATGGCATATTCCATTCGAGCTAATATGCGATGCTTCAGATTTTGCAGTTGGAGTAGTACTAGGTCAAAAAGTGGGTAAGGTACCTCATGTCATCTACTACACTTCCATGACACTTAACAATGCTCAGAAAAATTATTCTACGATAGAGAAAGAGTTTTTGGCTATAGTTTTTGGGTTAGAAAAGTTTCGGTCATACTTATGGGGCATGAAGGTGATCATTTGTTCAAACCATGCAGCTCTAAAATACTTGATAAATAAGAAAGAATCAATGCTGAGATTGATTCGATGGATTTTACTTCTTTAAGAATTTGATTTAGAAATACGCAACAAGAAAGGAGTTGAAAATTTGGTGGCCGATCATCTTAGCTGGATCATTCCAGCCAATGCATTTGATGTTATCCAAGACAAATTTCTGGATCAGAGTCTCTTCGCGATTCAACAGGTAATTCCATGGTATGCTGACATAGTTAATTCTTGGTAACTAAGTCCTTATCTAGTGATTTATCTAAAGCTGAAAAAGATAAAATTAAAAGAGAGGCTAAATACTACATTTGGGATGAACCTTATCTTTGGAAATTTTTAGCTAATCAGATTGTTAGAAGATGTGTTACAAATGATGAAATTCCATCCATATTAAATTTTTGTCATTCATCTGTGTGTGGGGGACACTTTGGTCCCAAAAGAACAGGTCGAAAAATTCTTGAAAGTGGATTATTTTGGCCTAAGCTATTTTATGATTCTTACATGTATTGCAAGTCTTGTGATCGTTGTCAAAGAACAGGTAACTTGGGATCGAGAAATCAAATGCCACTTACTAACATCTTGGTATGTGAGATTTTTGATGTCTAGGGAATAGACTGTATGGGTCCTTTTCCTTATTCCTTTGGTAAGAATTATATTTTACTTACGGTGGATTACATTTTGAAATGGGTTGAAGCTAAGGCTACTTTGTCTGACGATGCTAAAACTGTTATAGATTTTGTTAAATCTAACATTTTTGTCAGGTTCGGAATGCCTCGCCTTATCATTAGTAATCGAGGGATCTATTTTTGCAACAAGATTTTTAAGGCTATGATGAAGAGATACGGTGTCACACACCAAGTTTCTATAGCCTATCATCCGCAGATAAGTGGACAAGCTAAAGTGTCCAATAGTGAGATTAAGTCTATACTGGAAAAAGCTGTGAATCCGAATAGAAAAGGTTGGAGCATACGATTAGATGATGCCTTGTGGGTGTACCAAACTGCTTACAAAACTCCAATAGGAATGTCGCCATACAGGTTAGTTTTCGGTAATGCTTCTCATTTACCTGTAGAAATAGAACATAGAGCATATTGGGCTATGAAGCAATTGAATATGGACTAGGTAGAGGTCAGTAATAGTAGGAAGTTGCAATTGCAAGAGTTAAAAGAGATCCGTAATGAAGCGTAAGAAAATGCCAAAATTTATAAGGAAAAAACTAAAGCTTTTCATGATAAAATGATTTCTCATAAACAATTTTCAATAGGACAAAAGGTTCTTCTTTATCATTCAAAGCTTAAGTTATTTCCAGGAAAATTACAATCTCGCTAGCTTCGGCCATTTATTGTTACTAAAATTTTTTCTCATGACATGGTTGAAATTCAAATTTTAGATACATCCAAGGTATTTAAAGTTAATGGATACTGCTTGAAGCCATATTATGAAAACTATCTAGTCGAACATATGGAAGAGATGGCCAACCTATCTCTAAATCAAGTAAGTTGATACACATGTCCAGATAATGACTTAAAAGAAGTGCATTTAGGGGCAACCTAAAAATTTCAGGTTCCATTTCAGTTTTTTATTTTTTTAACAGTTTATTTCGTTAAGTTGTTTTATTTACAAATTCATTTCATTTTAATTAGCATTACTAATTTTTGTTTTAATTTTTGCAATTTTATTTATTATTAAAAAAGAAAAAAAATTTCCCCTCCCGCCGCCATAACCCAAGTTTGCCGCTTCCCATTTTCACTTCCCCTTCTTCACTTATCTCTTACTTTCATTTCCATCACTTTGCAATTTCGTGAACACCCACACAAAACCCACTCTTTCCATATCTTCTAACTGAATCCCCAATCTTTTTACCACTTCTGTACTCAAACCTCACCCCAATCTTCTCACCGTAACCACTTATTTTCCAGTCTACATTTTCGTTGATTTTCTATCTCCATTTTTGTCTTTTACAGGTGCCAATGCACACATGTTGGAATCATACCATAGAAGAAGGGTGATTCACGGAGGTTAGTTACACCAATCACTTTATTTGTCAACACCCAACCTCTAAATGACACCACAGTTGCAGCCCTGACTCCATGAATTCCTCCAATGCCTGAACCAACACCAAGACCTTCAACAAGAAATCGTACACGAACAGGTATACAAGTCGAGAACAGAAGCCAATGGAATGCAAGAAGTGGAGCTTCCACTTCTTTTCAACTGTCAGAAGACAACCAACAATTTCAACAGCTAAGCCAATGAAAAATCTACCCTTGTAAGTATGTTCTTACCGACACTCTTGAAGCTTTACAAGTTCGTGATTCTTTTAAACAACTGTTTGGCCAAATTTGTTGGAATGTGTTTGTTAAAATTAATTACCCTGTATTTGTTGAATTAACATGATAATTTTACAGCACATTTCAATTTAATTCTCATGAAAACTTCGACTTGTTTACTGAAGGAATTGTGGAATTTAGGCTAAAGGGTAAGGAATTTGCATTATATGTTGCTAACTTTAACGTGGCCATGGATTTTATATCAGCTAATGATGTAAAAATGAACTATTTTTAAGTTCTTGTTGTGATTATCACAATGATTTTCATGCATCTAAATTGTGGAGTCAATGGTCTATCGACCCTCATCAGTATAGCACTAGTACATCTAAGAGTTTGTATTTAAAAAATTTTGTTTTCAAAATAATACATCGACTCTTAACGTACAACTTTTCAAGGCGTCGGGATTATGCGGATACCCTTTCTAAGGATAAATTTTATTTCTTATAGTGTATGGATAGACAAATTCCTGTTAATTTGCATTTTTGGGTTTTGACGCAATTTCAATTTGTATTAAACAAAAATTCCAAAACATTAATATTAGGGTCTTACATCACTCAATTGGCTGTTAATTTGGATGTATTGGACCTTGATAATATTGATATGATGGTGGCTTGTGCCATAGAGCCTTTGGATATGGAATGTTTGTGTAGGATGGGCATAGTGGAAATGATGTAACAGCCCAGACCACCCGCTTGCAGATATTGTCCGCTTTGAGCCTCGGCCTCTCGGGCCTCGCACCCTCACAGTTTTGTTTTTCCAGCGTGTAAGCCTCTTTAGGGCATTACTCCCGCAGGACTTCCCAGGAGGTCACCCA
>JANQBM010000009.1:14479741-14490263 GCA_025594535.1 Erythroxylum domingense | reverse complement strand
GATGTATAAACTTTTGATTTTGAGAAATGAAAAGAGGAAGTAGTTGATTTTAAAAATATTGTGGTTTACAATTAATGTTTTATTGTTCAAATTAATGTGATGTCATGTGGAGTGATTATAGAAATCACAAGTAGCTCTCCCTTATCATAGGATATGTACCGGAATAACCTGCGGGCATCTCGGTGCGTACCCTACAGTAAGGGGGTGTTACAAATATTCTTCTTTAGAAATTTACCACCTAACCAAACATGCATAAGATAATGACCTGTGTTCACCAAAACAATTTATACATTGAACTGTATGTGTGTTTTCAAAACTTGTATTCCTAAGATAGAAATTTGATCTACAACAAAGGAGCTACTAATTAATATGGTTTAAACAAAGTACTATATTATGGACTCATGTTGGCAGTAATTTTTTACAATAAAGCTCTTAAGAGAGGGGTTAAGCAAGATAGTAATGTAACATAGACCCACGTTTGCCTATCTTGGGGATAAAATTCATAGAAATTTTGTGGTTTTATGCCATAAAAGGAAAAACAGCATTATGAGTCAAAAGAGGGGAAAAGGGAGCCTATAATAGCTCAGACCACCCGTTCACAGATATTGTCCGGTTTGGGCCTTGGCCTAGCCAAGCACTTACGGTTTTGCTCTTCCCACCTTTAGGAAAATGCTTATATGAGGGAGAGGTTTCCATAACCTTATAAGGCCTACTTCGTTCCCTTCTCCAATCGATATGGGGATCTAACATTCCACCCCCTTGGAGGCCCAACGTCCTCGCTAACCCACAGGCCTGGATCCACCCCCTTGGAGGCCCAGTGTCCATGCTGGCCCATTGGCCTGGATCTACTTCTTTGGAGGCCTAGCGTCCTTACCAGCATACCAATCCGAGTACTGTCTCTGATACCATTTATAATAGCCTGGACCACCTGCTCATAGATATTGTCTGCTTTTCCAAAGAACTTTGACTGTGGGAACTTCCTTGCTATGTAACCTCTTTATCTGCCAATCCAGAACCTGGACTGGTTTAACTTTAAAACTTAGGTCTTCTTTTAGCTCCATTAGAGGTGTCCCCAAAATATGAGACAGGTATGGTACATATTTCTTAAGCATCGAGATATGGAGCACATTATGGATCCTATCCAATTCCGGTGGCAATTCCAACTGATATACCATAGTTTTGATGTGCTCTAGGATACAAAAAGGCCCAGTATATTAAGGATTCAGCTTCCCTCAATACTGAAATCGGATTATAACTTTTCAGGGTGATATCCGCAGGAAAACCATATCACTAACTGCGAACTCTAATGGTCGTCGCTTTTTATCTGCATAACTCTTTTAACGATCTTGGCTGACTTTCACTTTCTCCCGAATGACCTTTACTTTTAGAGTGGTAATTTCTATCAATTCAGCTCCTTTAACCTTAGTTGTACTAACCTCATCCCAACATAAAGGTTTCCTGCACTTTCTCCCATAAAGTGCTTTATATGGTGGCATACCAATACTTGTTTGATAACTATTTTTATAAGCAAATTCTATCAAAGGCCAAGTGCTGGTCCCAGCTCCCTTGGAATTTCATTACATATGCCCTTAGCATGTCCTCCAGTTTCTAAATAGTCTTCTCCGGCTGACCATTAGTCTGGGGGTGAAAAGCAATACTAAACTTCAGTTTAGTCCCAAAAGATTCTTAGAATTTTTGCCAAAATCGAGAGGTGAATCTTAGATTCCTATCCGATATTATAGACAGTGGCACCTCATGCAGTTTCACAATCTCATCAATATATAGCTTTGCCAACCTCTTGAATGAGTAGGTTGTGTGGATAGGTAGAAAATGAGCAAACTTCGTCAATCTATCCACTATAACCCACATAACATTGTGACCCTTTGATGTACGAGGTAGTCCAACTAAAAGTCCATTATCACGTGCTCCCATTTCCATTCCGGAATGGGTAAAGACTGTGAGATACTTGTTGGTTTCTGATGCCCTGCCTTTATTTATTGACAAAGAAGGCATCTGGTCATAAATTCCACTATCTCTCTTTTCATCCCTAGCCACCAATAGCTCTCCCTAAGAGTTCGATATATTTTAGTGCTACTAGGATGTATAAGCTGAACTGTGAACTTCTTCAAATATAGCTCGCCTGAGATCTTGGTCATCCGGTATACACACTCTATTTTTTAAGACTAACAACCTGTCTTCTCTCAATCGGAACCCCTCATCCTCTTTCAATGGTAATTTCTCTTGAATGACCTTTAACTCGGAGTCATCAACTTGTGATCTCTGGATGTCATCAAATAGTGTTGGTTAAGCTTCAAACCGTGCCAGCAGTGTTCTGTTATCCTCAGCCACTGAGAATCCAACCCCAAGGCTCCATATACTCATCAAATGAGTCATATAAGAATTTTTTCCTGATAGTCACTATCGAACAGGACTTACGACTCAGTGCATCGGCTACCACATTTGCTTTTCTCAGGTGATAGTAAATCACTAAGTCATAATCCTTAATCAATTCCATTTATGTCCTTTTTCTGAGGTTAGCTCCTTTTGTGTCATTAGGTACTTTAGGCTCTTATAGTTGTTGTATATACGACAAGTCTCACTATAAAGATAGTGTCTCTAAATCTTGAGTTCAAACACCACCGCTGCAAGCTCCAAATTATGAGTAGGATAATTTAGTTCATGCTTCTTTAGCTGTCTAGAAGCATATGCGATCACTCGCCTGACTTGCATAAGTACATAGTCAAGTCCCTGACGACTGACATCATTGTATACCTCATATCCAACCCCCTGGGTAGGTCAAGCAAGCACCACCACAAAGTTATTCGCTTCTTCAATTCCTGAAAAACTTGCCTCACATTTGTCATTCCACTGAAATTTTACCCCCTTCCAGGTAAGCCTCGATAAAGGGGTTGCCAGCTAACCCCAGAAAGTTAGGAATTTCTATCACATTCTTGGGCTATTCCCACTCAAGTATAGCTTCCACCTTTTTTGAGTCCACATAAATACCTTCTTTTGATACCACATACCCAAAGAATCTTATCTCCTTCAGCCAAAATTCACACTTTGAAAACTTTGCGTACAACTATCTTTCGCGAAGTATTTGCAACACAATATAGAGATGTCTAGCATACTCCTACCTATCCTTAGAATAAATCAGAAGGTCATCAATAAAGAATATGACAAACTAATCTAAATAAGGATGGAACACTTTGTTAATGAGATCTATAAATACTGCAGGTGCATTTGTCAATATGAACGGCATCACTAAAAAATCATAGTGTCCTTACCTCGTTCGAAAAGTAGTCTTGTGTACATCGCTTTTAGCAATCTTCAACTAATGGCACCCAAATCTCAGATCTATCTTTGAGAATATTATAGCTCCTCTCAACTGATCAAATAAGTCTCAATCCTAGGGAGTGGATATTTATTTTTGATGGTAATCCTGTTTAACTGCCGATAATCAACACATAAGTGGAGGGTCTTATCCCTCTTTTTGACAAACAATACTAGTGCTCCCTATGATGAATGACTTGCTCTGATGAAGCCCTTGTCCAATAACTCTTGCAATTGAACCTTCAGCTTTTCAATTCTACTGGTGCCATGCGATATAGTAATATAGATATCGGTGTTGTCCCCGGGGCCAAGTCAATTGGAAAATCAAACTCCTATTTATGTGGCAATCTAGGTAACTCCTTCAGAAAGACATCAGAGAACTTACATGCACTGGGAACATCTCCAAATTTGACCCTCTGTGTCGAAATATCAATCACATGTGCAAGGTATGTCTGGCATCCCTGACAAATCAACTTCTTAGCCTTGACCACCGATATTAAATAGCTCAGAAACACCTATCAGTCACTAGTAAATTTAATCAGAACTCCACCCTAAGTGTCAAACTCCACCTTTTTCTTAAAACAATCAACCTTGGTGCGATGCCTCTCTAACTAATCAATCCCTGATATTACCTCGAAATCTTAGAGATCGAGGAGAATAAGATTTGCCTCTGACACAATGTCACTGACCTTTATCTCACAGGCTGTATATGCTTCATCAAAAACCACCTACTCTGTAAGAGGAGTGACTATAATGAAAGGGGGATCCAACGGCTTCAGCACTGTGTTCCTTTGGCTCGGGTTGCAAAGGTCTAACCTTGCGATGACTTCCCCTTCCTTGTCCAACCATGCTATCATTATAAAATCAAAGAAAAAGACGTTTAATAAAATAGATCAGATTAAACCTAGCTTATTTGATATCCAAAACACCCAAGGGATGTCGACAAGTACTCTAACCGAGGTCGAAATCATCCGACTGTTAAGGACGTCAACTTAACGATTCAAGACTCAACTTCTCGACCAAAGATCGTCGGCACCCAGACTCAATTGTTAAGGCTCATGAATCTTTTGAAAACAGTAATAACACTTTTGAAAACATAAAAACCTTGCTCTGATACCAATTTAATTGTCACGAACCAAAACCACATCAGGTCATGACAACTGCCGCATACCTGGGCTAAAAATACTTACAGTACCCTTAACCCGACTATGCAAGGCTAACTGAATATCTTTTAAAAAAACATTTGGACAGTATAAAAAGATTCCCATATAAGTTATTTACAAACCATAAGATAGTCAATAGTTAATTTACAAAATTTTTAAAGCATATCAACATAATCACGAGCCATTATACAACAAAGGAACAAAATAGAGACTACCCACGTGCAGTAATGCCCTGAATACGTCAAAAGACCGCATGAACCACTCAGAGCTTCAAGCTCACAAATTAACCTGCATAGTTGGGCAGCAGAGCGGATGAGTACACTATGTACTCAGTGAGTAGAGAGGAACATATATCGCAAATAGAAACCGTTACACATCAAAATGATCTAAATAAACTAAGGGCAGTTTTACATATCTAACATGCACATAATCAACTATGAAGTGAATATGCACGACATAGAAATATATAGACCTTGTCTATGACCGATTCCATATTGGTTAGGAAGCACATAGGCCCAACCTATTAATCACTCATTCAGTGAACATAGGTTCTAATTCCATTACGCATGAGTAGAAAAGCATCACATGTAAAAGTCAAATCTTGTCAGGAAGTCAAATCTCAGAATAAGCCAAAATAATTATGTGTGTCACCACTAGTCGGCCAAACTAGTGTGCACACTCACCGAATCCTGGTGTTGACTCGACTTTCATCTGTTGTGAGTCTAGATTATAATCGAAAAGAGCGTCATGACCCTAGGTGATGACCTCGTCGGTGACCAGACCTCAAGGTGTGCAATCACCCGTAAGTCCTGTAGAATGGTATCGTTACAAGGACTTGAATTTTATGTACCAACATCAAGGGTACGGGGGTCGCTTAATCATTTGTATCCAGCACACGATTGGTCAATCATTTCCTCACCAATCATAGAAAAATAATTATATACAAATATTAAGTACAAAAAAATCAAGTAAGGTACCATGACTTTATTTATCGGTGCAACTGATAAAATGGAACCTTGCTATAGCTTTAAGCCAAAAGAGAATACATACATGCAACATACATGACTCGATTATGCATATGTAAGTTCCAAAATATTATTTCAAGCAGTTAAAATCATCTTTTGAAATCCAAATGTAAAGTTATTCAAAACTGTAGTTTCAGAAAAATAAAACATTGTCCTTTGCACTTCAAGTGCTGGTTTGTTGAAAACAATATCATTCCTCAAAATATGAAATAAAAACATCAGTTCCACTCCAAGTGTAAAGAGTTATTCAAACAATGTCATTTATTAAATACATAAGTATACTAGCATCTATTTGAGAATCAATTCTATTATGTATTATCTAAGTTCAAAATTCACATACAAGTCATCATGCATGTCTTAGGATGTCCAAATCCCATTTCAGAGATATGTTTTTCCCAACTCACCTCAAGAGAAGGTGTACACTCCTTCAACTTCAACAATTCTCTATACGAGCTCCTTGATCCACAGCTCCTTAGCCTTTATACATACAAATGTAATGTACTTACTAATCAAACATATAACTCATATTTATACACCACCACATAAATGTATAAAACTCAACCCTTATTATTCACATAATCTTTCTTTTGCATTTTCCAAGGCATTTAATGTCTTGATTCAATACTTACACATTTCAAAACATAATTGGACACATCTTTATCCAAGGACATTAGGCCACTACTCATCAATCTAAACAACAGTTTTATGTTTACTCTAAGTAATCATGAAAGCCTCTTTGCAATGCTCACCATCAAAATCCTTAAATCCTAAGCCAAGTTCACTTAGGCATTTAATCAAACACCTAAAGGCATAAATTTGAAAGCCTCCTTCTAATGTACTTCTTCCTCATTTTTCATCATCAATTCACATTATACATACACAATTATCATCATAGAGTTTATTTAAACCATCAATTTCAAAAGATATTCACAATTTCACCAAAGAGAGACCATTTCGGTTTTGGCTTAAAGAAACCTCTAAACGACTCTTTTCATTCATCTAAACCATGTTTCTTGCATAATTAAGCATGGAATACAACAGATCTTAACCCCAAACCCAAAATCATAATGTAGAGAGAGATGAGACAAAACTTACCTAAACCTTCCTTTGGTGATATCTTCCAATCCTTTGAGACTTTCTCAAATCTAATAATAGATTTGAGTTTCTTGATCCCAAATCACCTTAGAACACCTTGGTTTGGGTTGAAGAATCAAAAACTTGGTGAAATTTTGGTGAGGGCTGAAACTACCTCTTCTCCTCTCTTCTCCATTCTTTTAACTAAAACAAAGTGTTTTAATGCCAAATAAAGGGGGTGCACGGCCATAAGGTGAAGAAGGGTCTAGAATTTGACTCTTCTTTGACCAAATATGATGAATTTACCTTTTTACCCTTATTTTATGTGAAATTACCATTATATCCTCCAACCTTTCGTAAATTTGCAATTAAGCCCAAAATTTAAGAATGACAAAAATATTTATTTTTCTTTTGGTCCTCGAACTTTTACAAATTATAAATAAGCCCCTTAACTTTATAAAATTACACATTGGTCCTCCAAGAATTGAAAAATTACATTTAAGTCCCTTAACTTTTAACAATTTGTAAATAAGCCCTTATGTACATCAACTTTTTAAATTAAACTTTCTAAGTGTCCAATGAGTCTATAAATAATGTTTAATCACCTCTAAGGCATTAGAACACGTTTAAATCGGCCATCATGGCCATATCCATCCAATGGAATCGATTTTACACGCTTAGAAACTTATATGTCAGAAATCTCCAAGATTTCACATACCGATGAACTTTAAGTTTATGTAAGGGCATATATTATTACATATCACTGAGATAATACCGAAAGGATTCAAATACATTTTCAAACTCATATATAATCATATATATGTCAATATACAGTAGTATCTCCATGTACAGAACAATATAAAAATGGCTCGAAGAGTCCGGCGTTACAAGTCCTCCCCCCTCAAAAGAATTTTGTCTTCGAAACTCCTAAGTCGAGGATTCAAATAAATGGGGGCACTGACGTCTCATAGTATCTTCAGGTTCCAATATCATTTCCTCAACCCTATAGAGCCAGTACCCTGGCCGATGTGCCAGCTAGGACGCTGGGGCTCTAAGGGGTTGGATCCAGGCCTGTGTGCCAGCAAAGGACGCTGGGCCTCCAAGGGGGTGGATCCAGGTTAGTGGGCTAGCGAGGACTCTAGGCCTCCAAGGGGGTGGAATGTTAGATTCTCATATCGATTGGAGAGGGGAACGAAGTAGGCCTTATAATACTCTAGAAACCTCTCCCTCATAGACGCGTTTTCCTAAGGGTGGGAAGAGTAAAATAGTGAGGCAAAACCTAAAGCAGACAATATCTGTAAGCTGGTGATTCGAGCTGTTACAAATGGTATCAGAGCCAGTACTCGGATTAGTATGTCTGCAAAGATGCTGGGCCTCCAAAGGGGTGGATCTAGGCCTATAGGCTAGCGAGGACGCTGGGCCTCCAAGGGGGGTGGAATGATAGATTCCCACATCAATTAGAGAGGGGAAAAAAGTACGCCTTATAAGGGTGCATATACCTCTCCCTTATAGACGCATTTTCCTAAGGGTGGGAAGAGAAAAACTGTGAGGGCTTGGTTGGGACAAGGCCCAAAGCAGACAATATATGTGAGTGGGTGGTCCGGGTTGTTACAAATGATATCAAAGCTAGTACCCAGGCCGATGTGCCAACAAAGGACATTAGGCCTCCAAGGGGTGGATCCAAGCCTATGGGCCAGTGAGGGCATTGGGCCTCTAAAGGAGTGGAATGTTAGATTCCCATATCGATTGGAGAGGGGAATGAAGTAGGCCTTATAAGACTATGGAAACCTCTCCCTCATAGACCATTTTCCCAACGGTGGGAAAAGCAAAACTGTGAGGGCTTGGCTAGGCCGAGGCCCAAAGCAGACAATATTTGTGAGCAGGTGGTTTGGGCCGTTACATCAAACCTTTCTGTCATGATTGTGGTAATCAGGCCACGTTCGTGGGCTAGCTCCCATTCTTTTATCACGATCGTGACCTATTGTGCCACAATCGTGGGCTATTGTTTTGGCCCAAAAGTCTCTGAAACTTCTCCGTTCTTCAATGTTGACTTTGAAACCGTAACAAAATATCAAAGTATCTCAAAAACATAATATTTAAGCTCAAAGACTTACACTAACCCATAAAAACACTTAAACACTCAAACTATCACAATTCTAACCTAAACACATACTAAACACTCAAATTAATACTTAATATGTAACAAACTAAGCCCTAAATTATGATGCAATTCACGCCTATCAATTATTATGGATTTCATCAAGTGTTTATCGAGCACTCAGAGGCAACATGATGCTATATGGTTTATTATTAACCAATTGACAAAGTCGGCTCATTTCTTGCTAGTGAGGGAGAACAATACACTGGATCAGTTAGCCTAGAGGTATGTAAATGAGGTAATGAGATTACATAGGGTCCTAGTGTCTATTGTATCAGATCGAAATCCCATATTCACTTTAAGATTTTAAAGTACAGACATCTCTAAGTACAAAGTTAAACTTTAGTACAACATTTCATCCTCAGACAGACGAACAGAGTGAGAGAATGATTAAGACTATTAAGGATATGTTTAAAAATTGTATTTTGGAGTTCCAAGGAGCATGGGATCAGTATGTAACTATGATTGAATTTACTTATAATAATCATTATTATAGTAGTATCGGTATGCTCCATATGAGACATTATATGATAGAAAGTTTCGTTCGCCTTTGTATTGGGATGAAGAGGGTCTACGAATTGTTGAAGGTCCAGCACTAATTCAAGTTACTGTTGATAAAGTGAAAATTGATTCGTAATAGAATTAAAGTATCTCAAGGTAGATAGAAGAGTTATGTGGATCAGCAATAGAGAGATATATAGTGCTGAGTAGGAGATAAAGTGTTTATGAGAGTATCACCTTGGCGAGGAGTGCTAAGGTTCAATAAAAAGGGTAAGCTAAGCCTTAGATACATTATTCCATATAAAATGATTGAGACAGTTAGACCATTGACTTATAACTTATCACTACCTACTGAAATGACTCAGATTAACAATGTGTTTCATATGAGTATGCTCAGGAGATATCATTCTGATCCAACATATGTGTTACTGGCTCAAGAAGTTGAAATTTCAAGTAATTTGAGTTATATTGAGGAACCAGTCAAAATAGTGGGCTATCAGGTGAAATAGTTGAGAAATCAAGTGATTTCATTGGTGAAAGTCCTTTGGAAAAATCATTCGAGTGAAGAAACTACATGGGAAATGAAGGAAAGTATGAGTAGACAATACCCTTACCTATTTGATCAATCAGGTAAGAATTTGAGGATGAAATTTCTTAAGGGGGAGAATTGTAATATCCCATTTTCTATACTAAGGGTTAGGACATAGGATCCTAGACTATTGCTTATGAGAAATAACATTGAGAAAATAAGAGGTGCATTGCATTCATATGCATAATTTTTGTATACACACATAAATTGTGATTTTTATACACATTGTAAATATTGTATATGCACTCATTTGACATTTTTCGGGTATAAATGATTTAAAATGGTTATGATGTGAATTGTCAATTTATATGTCTTCAATTTTGGTGAATGATAATTATTAATTTGGAATCTATTTGTTAAAATTGGGAGATTTATGAATTTATGTATAATTTTAGACTAGGAAAAATGTCAAGGAGCAAGGCAAATTGATTTGTGGTAGTAGAAATAAGTAACATATAGCAATAGAAATAACTAACAAGTGGCATTAGGATTTATTGACATTTAGCATAGAAAATTAGGTGACAAATGGACTAGAGATTAAATGATATTGGGTACTATAATTACAAGATATTAATTTGATCTTTTATGTGGTAAGTGTCATGACACTCACCAAGCTCATTAACCCATGATATTTACACCTATTGAAAGACCATCTTAATCTTTTCATTGTCTTTCATTT
>JANQBM010000009.1:14454382-14465915 GCA_025594535.1 Erythroxylum domingense | reverse complement strand
CATAGTCTCCATAACACTATCAACATCCAAATAATCCATCTTTACAAAGAAAGGAAGAGATTAAAATGATAGAAAGTAAATAAGAAAACTCCTTCTCTTCTTTGCCAAAATATGGAATTTTGGTGTTGATGTGTTATTTTGCTCAATCTTGATGATGATCTTTGTTTTCAATCCTTCCTTGATGCTCCAAAAATGTGTTCTTTACCCAAGGATGGTCTTTCTATAGGTGGGTGTCGTCTCCCCTGAAGATGGAGGCTTAATTCTCTTTATATAGTCCAAAAAATTAGGTTTAATGAAGCCTCGCAGATTGCCTCAGATTTTAATTCCCACACCCGTGGGAATCTACATGATTCCCACTCCCATGAGAATTACAGGCAGAAACTTTCTGTCTTAATTTCCCACGTCCGTGGGAATTTTTCCCATTCCCATGTAAGTGGGAATTGGTCCCAGGTGTGATCTTCGTGTCTTCTCTTTTATGTTCTCTTGTTCATCCTCCAACTTGCTTCCTCTCCTTTCCTACACAAAAATAAACAATTCTTATTCTCAATTAGCATCCAACACACAAGAACACAATGGAAATGAAACTTAATGAAAACATACAAAATGAATTTTAAACTAGAACAATAAAGAACAATTATGCTAGAAAACACATACCAATTACTTATAAAAACATATCCTAATGCACAACTATCATGGGTGTAAACTTGTTGAAATGAAATTAATCCGTGTTTAGGTTTAGGGAGTTTTGGTTTTAGAAATAAGAAAATAAATAAAGCTAAAATAACTAACAAAAGCAATGTAAAGAAAATATGTAAAAAAATGATAAGAGTGGGGAATTCAGTAAGGATTCAGTTGTTTAGTTCAATCTCAACCTACACCCTAATTAACCATATTTCATTGATTTGTTGTTCTTAAACCTCTCATAGCATCTATTAATCATGGGTTAATAATTAACTTGATTTTTTTCCTTAGGTAGTGTTTAATCAAGATACGACCGTTAATTAAACCTAACACCTAGGATATGATCTCTATATCCAATTGGGTAGTAACATTATGAATTAGCAAAACCAATTAATTAAGGCCATAACTACATATGATGCATTATTAAACTAGGTTATGTTATCCCTAATGATTATGAATCATTAGTCAATACATACGAATTTCAACATAAAAATTATACATTGTATCGAAATTCTAGCAACGGATTTGCAAATAAATGATTCAATGAATACATTAAAATCATCTTTTCACAATACCTAATGGGTTTATACACAAATAACCAAAAATTAATGAGAATATGATTATCCATACACAAAATCCAAATCAGTTAACATAGGATAACGCAATCAATTTCTAATGAGAAAAGGAAACAAAATAAATAGTGAAATACACTTAAACCGGATCGTTGGCGTTGATATCACCTTCGAACTAGCATCGGGATGTCTAGAAACTTTGGCTAATGTTATATTCCACTCTTCTGTCTTTCTCATGCTACAGTTATCACTACTCTCTCTTTTTCCTATTTAATTTTTGATCCACTACATTGTTCATTATCTTTAAAACCTACGTACCTCTTGAAAACGTCTGTAAGAAACACTGTATGAAACACAATCAACATTTGCTGCCCTTGCTTCCCAGCTACTGTTGGATCGGAAACAATAAACATACTTGGTTTGGCTAAACGGTAGATTTCAAAAAATTTTTCCAAAATCACAATATAGCAGAAGTGAAAACATCAAATAACATGCTTTAATCCATACATGGTACCATATAAGGAAAATAAATATAATAAGAACAAGATCGGAATTTTTACCGACTCCTCACTATAGCTTTGACTCCTCGCTGTCGTGTCCTCAACCAATCCGATCTACCACTTGTTCTCCTTGGATAGCTTGGTTATCAAGATCCTTTGGTAGGAAAAGAGAAGAAAAATGAATAGCAAACCTTTGCTATATTTGGCTAGTTAAACAAGAACCCAAAAATGAGACCTTCTCATTTTCAATATTCGACTAGCTTAAAGAAGAACCATGAGACTTTCTCATCTTCTTTGCTATTGTCGATGGTTTCATTTGAGCCTTTTGTTTTTGAGAGAGAAAAAATTAATACTAAAAGCCCTTCACGTACATTTATAGCATTAAAACATGCTAAAAGCATTATATTATTCCAAGTCTAACACTTGCACGTTAGTTATCCTTAAATAAAAATGTACAACTCACATTTTGTTTAAAAAGCAACCATTACACCTTTTAATAAAGAGTAGCATTAATGGTTTACTTTGGAAGTGAGTGGAGAAAGTAGTTATAGAACACTCATTTCATTCTTTAATAAAAAGAATGCCAAAAAGTGATGTAAGTTAAAGCTGAACGTTTAAGCCTTTAAAACAATAAAGAACTTATTCTTTATAACTCCACTCACATCTTCGGTAGATGCGTCATCAAATGAGCATTTGGTAAAAGCAACTTAAAAAAAAAATCCTTCCAAAGCTATGTTACATTTCATCTTTAATGACCATCCATTAATGATTGATGATTTAGAATTTAATTCAATTAATCTAATTAATTAAATCAAAACTTAGCCCAATATTAAATGTTTCTTTTGGGCTTCTAATTAACAATTAATTATTGTAAGCTCAACATTTAATTTTAGACTTAAGACTAAATTTAATTAACTCTTAATTAAATTGTTCCGGTTTTATTAGGTCGAATCCAATTCGTCTATTTCTTTCCAAACTGTCTCATTTTCTTTTCGATAACCTCAGTTTATTTTTCTTACTTTCCTTGATAACCTTCCCATAAGCCAAGTGGGAAATCTAATTGGACTTAAATAATTCAAGCTCCAATAAGCCCGAATTAATTTAACCTCATTATAATTAATTTAACCTCATTAGAATTAATTTCGACTTATCAAATATCATTCTACTAAAGACAATTGGTTGAACTCTTGAATTACTTAAATTATGAGAAGCTATGTTTCAAAAATATTAATTTGATGTCCAATCGCAAACTCTATTATGAACCATATTATAGCGATTCACATAATAAAGGGTAAAATTACTGTTTTGCCCTTATATTGGTTTTTCCATCTAGATCTCCCGATTTAATCTACATGGTGATTAACACACAAGATCTAATCTTGGTGTTAAGACGATGGGTAGCTAGTCCATCAAACTACTGGTGCCAGTTTAATCACTAATCTCCGTAAAACATCTAGAAGTGATGATATCACTATAACTCTTTATTTGAGTAAATGTTCCCTAATGTTTGTTTCAATTAATAATTCCATCATGCGGATACTGGATTGATACCCTGTAAAAATCCATTCTGATCATATCAAGAATTATAACGAAACACACCTGAGTTCACCACTGATCAAGATTGTGGTTCGTAACAAACAAATGCTAAGGTGTATGTTTTTAGATTAAAGTAACAACCTACTTTATTCTTCAAAAACATACGCAATTCCATATTCATTTAATAGTATCATTATCGATAGTCAAGTACTATGATGATTTGAAACTCATCATTCTTTTGAAATAAACTCCTTTACATACACGGAGTTAAATCGCAACACTACAGTCTAAACCATAATCAAGCGACCAACTTGATTATTCGACTGTGAATCAATTAATTTAGATTCTAATAATATACATGTTTCCCATACATCTCCATATATATGTATATTACTTACAAAAGAACCTTGGTGCCTTATGACTAGTTATATTATACTCATACAAATAAAACCAAACTCTTTTATTTTATTAATAATAAATATTTTCATTACAATATTGTAACTGGAAGAAAATTAAGTTATATGTAAATACCTTTACTTTCCAGGGCACTATATTTAAATAACCCTAACAGTTGCTATGTCATTTCTCCTATCGTCTTTTGCCCCTACCTTTAATATGTTTTGTTCTTCTTCTTTTTTTACAATGCTGTGCTGAGTTTTCTGCTCTTTCCTTGGCTATGTGCTGCGTTTTGGTCCTTGCTTTAACCCACCTGTAGCATGCGTTTTCTCCATACTTGTTTTAATATAATTTTGGAATGCTTTCCATTAAATTCATTCTTGTATGGGGCTGTCACATGCAATTTCCATGTAGCTTCATCATCTTGATTTTCTTATCTTTACTTGCTCTAATATTTATCATTTTTGTTCGACGAAGACAAGTGAATATGAATCTTCAGAAAATAGCCAAAATATAGAGCTTTTGACTCACTTTAACTTCTTTGCTTTTGAATTGTGCCTAAAATCACATATAAGTCAAAATAAGTATTTTAAGCGATTTCATGTCCTTAATCGCTAAGTGTTATGAAATAATTAAAAAATCAGTTAAGAACATAGCCATTTACCCCACACTTAGATTTTGGACATCCTCGGGCAAAACATCAAAATTAAGCTCATAGACCCAAAAATACTAACTCATTTTCCATATTTTCCAAGAATATATAATCATAAACAAAGATGAATGACTTTTAAAAATCATAGAAAGAAATCAACACTCCAAGCTTTTACTCATGATCAATCAACATTCATCATCATCAAAAACTGAGCAATCTAATGGTAGACTCAGAAAATGTGTTCAACTAAAATATATCCACGGGTACACTTAACACCATTCATGATCATGACAATCCATAACTTTACATATCATTTCATTTCTCCAACACTTAGGTTCATATGCAAAATGTAACACCCCACCCTCTTGCAACACACATACCTGACATCATGAGTGATATCTAAGTCTGAGCCCCGCGAGGGTGGCATGCTAGAGCACTCAATCAGTTGAATCTCATTACAAAAATCTTCTTTTCATTTTTATAAATTTCTTTTTTTTAAAACAATGCACGCTTTTGAGAAAAATCAATAATTAATTCGGGCCCGTTTCATTCATAAACTTTTCCACTCACATATATAATATTTGCACAAAAATTAATTTCATTTACAACCCTTTCCAATTTGGAAAGTTATTACAAAAATAGATTGATCAATAAACATGATACAAAAATCTCAGAATACATTCTTTCATACAAGAATAATAATATTGAAAATAATTATGCAGACGCCAACTGATCCTGACCTCTATCTCTCACTTATATACAATAGGTATACTCCCGTTTGCCTTACAGGGTATTCTTCTGAGCTCTGAAAAATATTTACAAATTTTGGGTGAGATTTTGCAAACTCAGTGAGTGACCATCCTCGATGACTCACCCAATCACATAACACATAAATCACATTCACAACATTTCACATTTCACAATCAATATAATTTAATCAGTTATATTATGCATATGCAGTATGTATGAGACCCACTTTCCATTTATTACTTTGTTGTGACCGACTGCCTAAACTATCCCATATAGAGCTCATTGATAACTATCCCATATAGGGCTCATTGATAACTGTCCCATATAGGGCTCATTAAATGTTGAGCCTGAGGCTTTGAATAACTTTTGACCTCGAGGCTCTTTGTCACTCGTTGAGCTTGAAGCTCTGATCAGTGGCTACTCTGGTCACAACATCCATTATATTTCATGCATTCATGAAATGAAATGCATCAATCACATTTGCATGATCCCATTCAATCACATTCCTATATCATCAGACCTTAGTTTGGTATTCAACATTAAGTTGAGAATCACATTTCCACTTACATGTAATGCTCGTTCAAAACACATTTATCCTCAAATTATATACACTTAGTTAATCTCATTAACATACAAGCAACACTTCAATATCTCAACCAAACGTCACAATCATCAGACCACTTATTCGGAAACCAACACAATCGATCACATTCATATAGACATTCAGTAGTTAATCAATACCAAAATTCACACAAAACAAACAATGAAAAGTGACCATCTAGGTCTACTCACAAAACGCTCCAAATTAGCAATTGCTTCCAAGATCAAAACATCTGAATGTGTACATTTATCCTGCACATCAAAATTATGCAATACACACATTGCACATAAACATTAATAACTTTGCACAATTATAAGCATTCATATATGCACATGTGTGCATATAAAATATGTACAATATATGTTCATGACAATCCTAGGTATCTTTCCATTATTCTCGTCACATTATCAGTCTTATGTCAACACTCACCTAAGTAAAATTTTTACTTATGGTTTATACCTCAAATAAACACTTTGAATCTAATTTCATAACCCAATGAATCATTTCAGATGTTTCTCTAAACACTGACTTTCGAGTCTACTATTTATAATTATTTAGACAATGAAAATGAATTAATTTGGGAACAATTCTTTTGAGAATTGTCCTTCTATCTCATAAGTTTCTAATGACCCCAAAATCCTTCAATTTGGTTCAGTAGTGTAAAAGTTATACTCCAAATATTTTCGGACTGCTTTTATTCTGAGATAGTGCCTTATACTCAAATTCCACCCAGAATTTGAAATTCTTACAATTTGATTCAGAATTTTATTTCTTCAGATGATTTGTAGCCCTATGTCTCTAGTTTACTGAAAAATGAAAAATCATCCCAATTGGATAACTATAGATCAAGATATCATCAAAATACCGAAGCATATTTTGTGCTGGAAAGTTGGCCGCGGCGACCCAGAAAAGTTAGTCGCGGCGAACTTTTTTAGAGAGGAAAATTTTACATGAAATCTTTCAAGTTTGCCGCGGCGAACCATGGAAGGTTGACTGTGGTGAACTTTGACAGAAGCATACGCAGAACATGTTTCATTTTCCAGATTTTCAAACTTCCAACATTTACATCTAACTCATCTTATACTTAGATTATCTCTTCCATTTCATTTCCTCATCATCCTCTACCCAATTCAACTCAATAAATCACTAAAAAACAAAGCATATTTGTCATCACCCACGACACATACATAAACATTGCATAACCAAGTCAACAAATCTCAGTTTACTCATCATTCTAGCTTCATTTAACCATACTCATAATATTTAAAGCATCACTTACTTGATTTAACTAAAGCTTCTTCAAGAGTCTCCAAGAAACCCTAACTCCCAAACATCTCATGATCATCTTCATTTATGAAGGAGAGATTAGGTTTTTCTTGTGACAAAATGAAGAGATAGTAAGGATCTTGAAGTGGTAGTGTAGGATTTTGACAAAAATCAACATGAAGGGGTTGGGTTGTGAGAAGGAGAGTGTCGTGGCTTTGAGAGAAGAGAAGAAGAATGAAGAAAGCAAGTAGCAAGGAAAATGAAAGAAAAAAGTGAAAGATGGTCTTTCATATGTAAATGACGTGGTTGAGTTTAGAAAGCAACGTAACAATTGCTTGGTGGGTGTCATGACACATGTCATGACACTCATCGCATAAAATCACATTTACACCTTGTAATACCATTTAATCACTAGTCCAATCAAATCCAATTTCTACTCCAATTGCCTCTCAATTTTAATTGACACTTATCAATAAATCCCAAAATCATTTATAAAAATTTCCATTTCCATTTTACAGTAAATTCTATAACCATTTATCATTTGTTTTGCCACCTGACATTTTTCCTAGTCCAAAAATTACCCCAAATTTTCAGAAAATTTCACAAAATTCTCCAATAATTCTAAATCACTAAACACGCTCTCCAAATCAAATTTCAACATATAAAAATCATAATTCTCAATATAATCACATTTACAAATCAATTATCCCAAGAATTTGTCAATGAATGCATGTACAAATATGTTTATGTGTAGAAAATTCAATATTTACGTGTATGTGCATATCATATAATGCATGAGCACGAAGTGCATTTTCTAATCTCCCAATTTTAGTGTATGTGCATATCATATAATGCATGAGCATGAAATGCATTTTCTAATCTCTCAATTTTATTTCTCATTTACGGTATTCCCGACTCTAACTCTTAATATGGGAACGAGATGTTACAATTCTCCCCCTTTAATAAATTTCATCCTCAAAATTTTTATCCAAATCATCAGAAGCAAAGGTAGGGGTAATGTTTCCTCCGTTTCCCATTTAACTTAATCACTTGAATAATTTCTTCCACTTGGCTATGGTCAATGGAATCACTCGAATTTTTTCCCCAGTCACTCATTTAGATATCAAACTATCTTAACAGTTTCCTCAATTATTTCATATTACTCACAATTTTCACTTCATGTGCTGATAATTCATCTTTTTCAGATCATATCACTACTTCTTGTCATACTCGCATATAACACATTTATCGGACTATAACGGTGTTTCCCAAACATATCCATGTAACACTGTATGAATCCGAAACATCTTTTATTGATAATACTAACCCATAAGTCAATGGTCCTATTCTCACGATAAATTCATATGGACCAATTTATGTCAAGGTTAGTTTCCCCCTTTTCCTAACCTGATCACACCTTTCTCACTATCTAAGCACATCTTGGCGAGGTGATACTGTTAGGAGTATTTTATCCTTCGCGTGATATTTCACATCGTTTTAGTGTCAATACACTCCACTCCTATATTTATATCATGATATTCCTTAACTTTGATGTTGATCCACTTACCTCGTTCATCATTATCTTGGATCGCTTAACTCCTATTATAGATTCATTTCACTCATCAACAGTATCTCGAATCAATTATGGCCTTTAACCATTTTAGACCCTTTACATTTCAATGTAAGGACGAATGGCCCCTTTTTGTCATATAACGCCTCATACAATATTCTAATGATATCACTATGATAATGATTGTTAGGCTTAAATTCAATTAAACTACCCATTGATCTCATGTTTCTATGAACTCCAAAAATATAAGTTCTAAGAATATCTTCACCATGTTACACCGGTTTATGAAACAAAATCCCTAATTGCCAGTCGCCCCTTCGATTCGTCTCTCGCCCGTCGCTGCGACTAACGATTGAGACTGAGATCTGTCTCTCGCTCGTTGCCCCTTCCACATTTCAAAATCTGAGAAAATGGCAAGGGTGACTGGCGATTGAGACTTCGATCTTTGTCTCTCGCCCATCACCCTAACCATTTTCTTAGATTTCTCTCCTCTGGCCCCCGTCGCCTCTCAAATTTTTCTTAGATTTCTCTCTCACCATATATGCATGTAACCCATAGATGAAAAAGTCAAGCCCTGCTGACTCTCCTTAGGCGACTGTTGTGGCTTTTCTTACGTAGCTATTGTAGGTAAGGTCTATGTTTCTGTGATGCTTGTTTTAGCTTAAATCTTTAATTCTTTCTTGAAATTACTGCTTCTCTTGTTGATTTGTGTTTTTTTGTTCGGTCATGTTATACTGCTGCCCTTCATTCGTTGACGAGCTGCATGTTTTGCTCACCAGATAACCCGATGTTGGGAGAATAATTTGGAGTGGTAATTCCTTTTAATGTTACTACTATTTTTTTTGTATCTGAGGCATGTTTGCATTAAATCTACTTCTTTACATTAAATCTGCGTCTTCTTTCAATCTTTGTTATTGTGATTTAGGTTAAAGTAACTGGAGCAAGCGATTGGACTATTGATCAAGTTTCAGAGTTTATGTTCTGTGTTATTCAAGGTTAACAGATAAGGAGTAGTATTAAGTATTGAGTATTGATCAATTTGTTTTCTATAACAATTAGAAATACATTAACAGTTGGTTTAAATTTTTTGTAATAATTAGAACTCTATTTGATTTCAATCTCTGTAATATTTAGAAGTTAGAACTCTATTTTATATCAACTTTTGTTATATTTAGAATTCTCTTTCATAGCAATTTCTGATATTGATAGTTGGGTTATATATATTTTGTTTAGAACTATTTGTTGATCTGAGCACCAAAATTGAACTACCAAAATTTCAGTTAGGCTATTTGAAGTGAAGCAATTGTTGGAGCAAAGCTTAAAAAGTGAGTATATTTGGTCTTATTCTGTAAGTTATTGGTTTGTTTCTAGTTTGTGGTGATTGATTGTTAGCTTCTTCTTTGTTGTTCTATAGAATAGATTATATAAACTGATAATGTGGATTGATCTGCTTCGACATATGTGTTAGCAGTAAGCCTAATGAATGAATAGTACTTATCAAAGGTTCTTTTACTTCTTTGTTCTTGTTCTAAATTTCATATTGGCATGGGGTTAAAAACTTCAGAACGTTAGGTACAATGGATGCTACTTGAGAGTTTAGTACACAATTAGTAATAAGAAAATCCATTAAGAGGAATAGGATTGTAGGAGTGAAAGAAGGACACTCAATCGGTCATATATAGACAAGGATTTTAAGAATTTCAAATTAGGATGGAGTAACATGGAAAAAGTATATGTCATATAAATGAGTCGTTTAGTGTTATTAAGGTTGGCCTTAAAAAAACAAAAAAGAAAATTCTTGATTATGCAGCTACAAATAAATTAATGTTATGCTTTAGCATAATATCAATATGTGTTCAAAATCAATCCATATATTATTGGCAGAACAGAAACTAATTGCAAATCAACAAAATTATTAGACTTAGACTTGGTCACTACCCCATGAGAATATTTTTCACATTTTAAAACTTAATGGCCCTCATACAGTATGATATGATAAGTATTAGTTAGTGACTTAGTTCAACGTGTAATAGATAAATAAAGTGTACTTGTCATTGGTTTCTTGTATCCATTATAAAAAACAGAAGCAATCCGGGACTCCATTTTTGCTTCATAAATAAACTCCTTTTAATGTTCAAAGAAGTCAACGCAAGGCAACTTGCATCAGTAAGATCTAACAATGTCAATGATGAAATTGTCATCAAGAAAAGAAGAGGACAGAGTATGTGTGAATTCAAATTGTCATCTAAGAAATATCTCTGTGACCAATTTACACAATAAGAAGCATTTCTTTCAACTACATGTAAATTTGCACAATATGAAGGATGTCTTCCAATTATATCCAAGTATGCCTCAACTATTATATGCTGCATATTTTTGGTGTAACTAATAAGTAATAACTCAAACTCAGGGTATATTTTTATTGGTCAAGGGAATTAATAGTTGGTGTCTACGAATTTTGTAATTTTATAATTTGATAAAAATTAGAATTTCAAGTATAAAAATTACAACAAATATACATTATCAATCCAATTATGTAGTAAATCTATGGAGTAAAGTTTAATAAGTAACATATGTTGGTCTTTTTTAATCCATTCTGCTATTGTTGGTCTTCTTTATTACAAATTTACAATTGATAAATGATAATTATTTAAGTTGTATGCTTTTTCCCTGACAATATTATACCCGATTATTTTTTAATACTTTTTAGGTTAAATCATAATGGAAAATATGGAATCATCCTCTAATCATGGTAAGTCTGATCCAGCATGGAATTATTTTTCTTCCTCTCAAGTATCTGATGGGAATGTCTAATATAACTGTATGTTTTGCAGTAGAATATTTAAAGGGGAAGGAATTTTTAGAATGAAAGAACATCTTACTGGTGTTAAGGGTAATATTAATTCTTGCAAAAAAATACCACTTGATGTGTGTGATATGATTGGAAAATATTTGCAGCAACAAGTAAAAAAGAAAAAGGAAAATAAAGAGGCTCATGATATATCTTTT
>JANQBM010000009.1:14413218-14437845 GCA_025594535.1 Erythroxylum domingense | reverse complement strand
AAGGACAATTCACAATCAAATTCACAAGCGATCTGTATCATCTAATTTTGAACAAATCGTCACATTCAATCATGCTTAGACAAATACAATTTTCATCTCACTATATTTAGAACAATCCAATAATTCAATTCAATCATGCATATGATGCATATCAAGTTGTATATGCAAATGCACATGTGACTACATTCATTTTTACTTTATTGTGATCGAGCGCCTTTTTACTGTCCCATATATGTTGTGGATACCAAGCTTATTTCATATACTATCCTATACCTTTTATGGATACCAAGCTCAATAATAACTGAGTCTGTGGCTTTTGGGCACATTTTTAAGCTTTAAGCTCTTTTTCACTAGTCACTCTGGTCACAACTCCTTTATCTGATCATGCATAACAATGTGATGAAGTGCATTAGTTCTCATTATATGCAATCAATAACTTTCATTCATTACACAGAGTCATTTATCACATATTCATCAGATCTAAGTCCGACATTCAACATTTAGTTAAGCACACATATTTTTCTGGATTCACATACAATTTTGAAGCACTCCCAATACAATCTCAATTATCAAACTCCTCGGACCATCCGGAATTATCAAAATCATATCAATAACAATTTAATAACTGAAATTTAAACAAAAACAAATCAATCTTAGTGAGAAAACATCTAGGTTGACTCAAAGTAAGCTCCAGATAAGCTATTATCCTAACGACCCGACAATGTCTAGATGCTAACTTTCTGTTTGCGCTTTTTTAGTCATGCAATACACACATATTGTACACATATTACTAAATTGATCAATCATATAAATATTCAATCATGAACATGTTTATGTGTCATGTTCAATGTATGCTCAATTGACTTTTCCTGGTATGTATCATTAAATCACAACTCTTAACCATTCTTACATCATAACTTGGATATAACTAGTTTGCAATTAGGCTTTTACCTCAAGTAAACTTGATTATTCTAATTTCATTAATCATACATCCATCAATTCCTTTTCTAACATTATATAATCACACAATATCCCAATTTTCATTCATTCACACCTAATACACCTTACTCATACCCTTTGGATCACATTTGCAATCCTAAGAACACTTTTCTTCGTTTAATTCTCATAAATTTCAAACTTAGATACATTGATATTACAATCTATTCCTTAACAAATCAATTAAAAAACTAAACTTATCAAACACTAAATCAACCAATCCAACATTAAACTAGGTTCATTTTAAGCCTCAATCAAGTCTAAATGCACTAAAGTAAAGTAACTTATCCTTAATTGGTTCAATAATCATTCAAAAGGGAAACTCTCACTTCCAATGCATTTCCCACGATCATAGAGGCCTTCCTAAGATTGTGGGAAGAGTGATCCATGAAATTTTTCATCAATCTCCTTCAAATTTTTCTAGATTTTAACCCCTTACATACTAAATCCAAAACATCTTCTTCATAGTTCATTATTTAGACCTCAATTCCTCATCAATATCACCTCAATTATAACTCAAAATCATCCATACTACAATTCATAAACTATTGTTTATCATTTACACAAAAATAGAACATGATTGTATCCTTTCTTTCATCAATATTCCAGCACACTTCAATCATCATTTTCACAATCAATCCATCCTTAAACAATCATCATAAATGTTTTTATTAAAACAAGCCACAAAGACCAATATCATACCTACTTGTTTAGCTCAAAAGCTTCCTCTAATCATCAGGTAACCTAGCTCTCCAAGCTTACAAGGTCATCACCAATTTAAGGTGGAATAGGTTAGGTTTTTGGTAATAAGAAGAAGACAACGAAATCTTGGAGTGGCTAGTTCATAATTTTTTGGTAATACTCAAAGTTGTGTGGGTTAGGTGAGAGTGTCGTGAATGAGAGGAGAAGAAGAGAGCATGTAGCAAAAAGTAGAAATGAAAGAGTGAAATGGTCTTCATGTACGTGGTATAACGTGTGGGTTAGGTGTATGGCAAGTGTTATGACATTTTTCATGACAGTTGCCACATAAAGAACCATACCACATGTCTTCTACTTATGGTACCAAATGTCAATTAATAATTAGTCCATTTATCTCTCAATCTCTAAGTCATTTGCCACCCAATTATCTAAGCCATTTGTCACTCAATTTTAATGCCACGTGTCATTTATTTCTTATAGCATCCCACTCTCTTAGTGTATATTCCTGTACATACCGTCGATATTCGAGAGCATACTCTACAAGGGTGGCATGCTAAGATAGTCAGTCAATCATACTCATTAAAAATTTTCACGCATCAAACGCATATTTCAAAAAACCAATAATCAATAATGATCCATTTTACTCATAAACATTTCCAATCACCAATGTTACAAACAATATACATATTATCAGAATTTCAGTAATTACTTAAGCCCATTATAAGTACAAAATAATTTCAGTCAACATGTCATTTCATTTCTGAATCATTCACATTTACATTGTACATTACTTCTGAATACACACTTTAATACAAAAATAATGAAATATATATGTAGACTTAAACTGATTATATCCTCTATCTCTTATTCGAATGCAATGGCTATACTCCAATTTGTCGAACTAGAGATTTCCTTTGAGCCTAAAAGACAACGTTGCAATTTTGGTGAATTTTACAAACTTAATGAGTGGACCATCCTCGATGGCTCACTCATATCACATAACACAACAATTCATATAATCACATAATTCACATCACTTCATTAATTCATCATGTAGCATCAATTAATACTTTATTCATTTTTTTCACATTTCACATTCAGAGTAGTCAAATAGTTCATTTCAATAATTTAAAACATACATATCAATTATATATGCAATGCTCATGAGACTCACTTTCAATTGTTATTGTTGTGACCGAGTGCCTGTAACTGTCCCATATCCATTATGGATACCGGGCTTATTAATAATTGTCCTTTATCCGTTGGGGATACAGGGCTCATAATACATAGTAAGCCTTTGGCTCTTAATCACTTTCTGAGCTTTAAGCTCTTTTTCAGTGGCTACTCCTGTTACAACAGCCTTTATCTGTTCATGCATTCGTGTAGTGGAATGTATCACATTCACATAAATTCAATCAATCATTTGTGTTCAATTTACACCTTCGTATTCACATTTTCATCGAATTTATGTCTGACATTCAACAATAATGTTAAGAATCACTTATTCTGTCAAATTCACATACAATGAGCACTTCCAATGATTTTCATGCATCAAACGCCTCAAACATTCAATGTTTGGAATCAACACATTCACATCACATAATAATTCATTACAAAAATTTAAACAGAACAATCATTTAAAGTAAGACCATCTCGGTCGACTCACAGTATGTTCCAAATTAGTATTTGTTTCCAAGATATGGAAACATCTGGATACTGACGTTCTTTCCTGTGTATCAACATTATGCAACACACACATTACACATATATTACTATATTGCACAATCACATTGATACTCATTCACACACATATGTATATGTGTTATGTATAATGCATGCTCAATAACAATCCAGGGTATGTTTCCTTAATTCATCTCTTGTGATGATTCATACTTCAAAACTCATATATGTCAAATTTGAACTTAGGCTTACACCTCAAATGTACAAGATTATTCTAAGTTCATCATTCAATCATTCACTAAGGTTGTTATAACATTTAAATATCCCAAAATATTCAATTTATCATTCTCCCTTATTTAATACACATCATTCATCTTCTTTAAGTCACATTAACCTTCATAGGGTCACTTTTATTCTTATAACATCTCCAATTTTCCATATTTGAACACTTGATATACAACAATTCATTCTTAAGTTATATCCTCTATCATCACTCTAAACATATCACTCATTTAATCTCTTATTTCCTCATCAAACTAAGTACATTTCAAGCTCCATTCAAACCTAAATGCATTATAGGAAAGCATTGATAAGTCGATAATTTATATATATAATTTTGGGACAATGGGCATAACTTTCACAATAGATGTCAGATTAAATTCATTTAAGTATGCTTTCAAAGAGGACTCCGAGTTCTACAACTTTTGTTAAGACTCTGAGGAGAGATTTTTCCATCTAAAGGGTCAAAATTGCACATTTCTATAGATTACTAGTGTATATCCCCCAGTGGACTGATGTCCCTCCAAACAGACATGAGCAGAGCTGGATAGTTAGAAAACCCTAGAATGTCTGCCCAACGGACATCTAAAAAGCGTATTCCAGCTTTTTTAAACATTATAAGTTACATCTATCATCTCTTACACTTAGTTTATCATTTCTAGCTTAATTCCATATCTTTTCTACTTCATTCTCACCTCCATTTCAACACAACATCATTCACAAACAAATTAAAATCTATAATTGATCATAAGCACCAAAACAGAACATATACATATACATATACACATTCACCATCAATTTTTTGCACATTTTCAACTTCATTTTCACTTTCATTTCATCTCTAACTCATCATTCTAATTCACCCCATTTCAAGACACTACTTTATCCTTTTCTTTAACCTCAAGATCATTCTAGTTCATCCATATAACAACGACCCAAACTTTTATGTGATTAAACATTAAAAACATAACACGAGCATATCATCTCTTTTGAAGTTTTTGCACTCCCTTTAGATCATTATAATTATCTTTTATATTTAAAAATCATCTCAACAACAACTTATGAAATATTGATCATCAAATATACAAAAGCAAGATATGAACATAACCAAGTTTGTCATTCACGTTTTAGCAAATACACATCCTCATTTTATGATCATTTAACTTCTAACTATCAACATACACGTCTCATTCAACAAATCATGAAGAGTATTATGTTACTTACTTGATTAAGCATCAAGATCTTCAAAACACACTTAACCCTAGCTTCCCATCTTCATACGATCATCATCATTTATGAAGGAGAGATTAGGTTTTTAATGACAAATGAAGAAGGAGATACAGTCTTAAAGAAACAAGTGAAGGAGTTTGGCAAAATCAAAGATCATGAGGGTTGTAAAAAGAGAGTGTCATGAGAAGGAGAGGAAGATAAAGAAAATGAGAGTGCTTGTGAAAAAAATGAAAGACAACAAAGATGCCTTTCAAATGGGCATCAAATCGTGGATAGGTGTGTGGCATGGCAAGTGACACTTGTCATGCCACACACCCATCCACGATTTGATGCCCATTTGAATGGCAAGTGACACTTGTCACTTGCCACATGTCACCTCCTTATGGTCCTAAATTGGTCCTTTTATTAACTAGTCCATTTGTCCTCCAATTTCTAATCCAATTATCACTCAATTTTTAGTGATACTTTTCATTAAATCCTAATGTCACTTATCAAAATTTCTACTACCATTTGACATTTATTTCTACTACCATTTATTATTTGTCTTGTTACTTGGCATTTTTCCTAGTCCAAAAATACCCTTAATTTCATAAATTTCTCAACTTAACAAATAATTTCCTACATCACCAATTATCATTTATTAACCAGAATTCAAGACATAATAATTATAATCCACATCATAATCATATTAAAATCATTTATACCCGAAAAATGTCAAATGAATGTATGAACAGTCATTGTAGTGTGTGCGAAAATTCAAATTCACATCTGTGTATGCTAATATTATGCATGAGTATGAAATGCATTTTTCTAGTCTCTCATTGCTATTTCTCATTCACAGAAATCTAGGGTTTTAACCCTTAGTATTGAAACGGTATGTTACATTTCTACTGCCATGTGTCAATTTGTCTTGCCACTTAACATTTTTCCTAGTCCAAATGTACATAGAAATTAGTAATTCTCCCAATTGTAACAATTAATTCCAATTTACTAATTGTAATCCACCAAGCCAAAATTCAAGACATAATAATTCACAATTCACATCATTATCATTTTAAAACCAATCATAACCTAGAATATGTCAATTGAGTGCACATACGATTTTTGCAATGTTGTCTAAATCAACATTCATGTGTGTGTATATGCTCATGTTATGCATATGCACATAATGCAGCTCATTAATCTCAAATGATAAAACTCATGCGACTCAATAGCTTAAGGCTCTAACAGTCAGTATGGAAAACAGGCAATTACATAATATATTAAATTGATAGTAAATTAAATAATATATGTTTTTATTTCATGTTTCAATTTTATTTGGTTGTTTCCTTATCACGAATTCTTGTTGTAAATTGTAATAATTTTAGAGTTAAATGATATTTATTGTTCTTTTTATTGGATGTTTTGATGTAATTATTATTTATTATATAATGAAAATAGAAATTATAATATTTTAAATACTTTGTATTGTTCTCAATTTTATATTTGTATGATGATAATTGCCTTTTTTTCATATCAATTATGGTTATTATTTATATGTGAAATATCTTAAAATTATTGTTATTTCATATTAATTGTGATTATTATTTATTATTATGAGTTTTAGAGACAAGGTTAAAATATGCAGCATAACTGTATAATATGACAATGGATTATTTTACAATTTTTAAAAAAATCAGGGACTATTTCATAAATTTAAAAAATTATCCGAAATAGTACTTGGTATTGATCCCAAAATCTAATCCGGTACCAAGTTCGGTACCGTATTCGCAATATTGTCTACAGTTGAGAAGAAGCTTAAGAGTTCTCCTCATATAACCCTGTATGTAGCCGCAAAAGGCAAAGGGAAGGCGAAAGCCCAACAGTCTAAAGGTAAAGGTAAGAAACTCAAACCCTCTCCACAGATTTAGACTAGACAATCTAGCATTGCCAAGGGCCCACATGACTTGAAGAGTATGAGGTGCTTCTTCTGTAAGAAGAAGGGACATAGGAAAGCTAATTTCCCGAAGTACCAACTTTGGAAGATTAAACAGGAAGTATCAGGTAACTCCTCGACCTACATGATTCATGAATCTAACTTAGCTATAGCCACATCAAGTCTTGGTGGCTAGATAGTGGAGCTTTTAATCATATTGCTTTTATAATGTAGGGATTCAGAACCATGAGAAAACCAACTAAAGGAGAGGAGAAGCTAATGATCGACAACAATGAAGAGGTGGACGTTTTGTATGTAGAGGATGTAGGTTTGAATCTCTTGATAGGTATTTAATTGATTATGAAATTATTCCATAACACTTAGCAATTATTGACATGAAATTACTTAAGATACTCACTTTGACTCATATGAGATTTTAGGCACAATTTAGAAGCAAATAAGTTAAAGTGAATCAAAAGCGTGATATTTGGGCCATTTTTCTAAAATTAATTCACTTGTCTTCATGGAGCAAGAAGAAGAAAATTAAGAAAAGAAGGGCAAAAAAAGAAAACACAAACAAGAAAATTCCAAGTTGTTCATGGTAAAGAAGTAGAAATGTTGCATGGAATACATGCAATTTACGTGAATTAATAGTAGCACAAAAGGAGAAGAAAAGAAAAACAAAAGCCAAGGGAAGTTGTAACAATACGGTAGCGTGTGGGCAGATGGAAGAGACCAAAAATGACACAGCAATAGGTGGAGTAAAATGATGCAGCAATGGACTAGGACGCTAACGAAAAAATGGTAGTGCAGCAAACTAGAATGTCTGCGTTCAACGAAGACAGGGTCTGCGTTTAACGCAAAATGGTTGTGTTAAAAGCGGACAGCGTTCATGTTCAACACAAATGTTATGCGTTAACGTATGCGTTTCACTTAAAGCAAATACTATGCCTTTTACTTAAAACGCATAATAACAGCATAGGTTTTTAAAGAATAGTGAACAATAAGACGGCCACCAAGTTTAATTGTCACTTCAATGAGTAGTAGAATAGGGAGCTTGGGGTTGAAACAAAGGCAGAGCTATTAGGGGCTTTGGTGAGGTTATTCACCATGGGCTGAAGCATTTTCTTATGAGAGATCCATGGAGGGCTAGACATCCCGATGCCAGTTCGAAGCTGACATAGACACCGATGACTAGGGTTAAGTGTATTTTTTATTTTTGTTGTTTCTTTCTCTCAATAGGAATTGATTATGCTATCTTATGTTAATCGATTTGGCCTTGTGTACGGATAATCAAATTTTTTGTTATTATTTGGTTATTTGTGTATGAACCCATTAGGTATTGTGAAAAGATGATTTTAACGCATTCACTGAATCGTTTAATTACAAACCCATTGTTAGAATTTTGATATAATTCATAATTATTATGTTGAAATTCATCTGTAGTGACTAATGATTTGTAATCATTAGGGATAACATAACCTAGGTTAAATGACACATTGTATATGGTTGCTGCCTTAATTAATTGGTTTTCCTAATTTGTAATGGTACTACCTAATTAAATCTAATGATCGTATTCTTGGTTATTCAATGGTTAGGTTTAATTAACAATCGTATCTTGATTAAACAAAACCTAAGGGAAAAGTTGGGTTGATTATTAACCCAAGATTAATAGTTGCTATGAGAGGTTAGAAAACAACAAATCCATGAAATATGTTTAATTAGGGTGTAGGTTAAGATTGAACCACAGAACCGGATCCCTATTGAATTCCCCACTTTTATCATTTTTTGCATGTTTTCTTTAATTTGTTTTTATTAGTTAGTTTCATTTTATTTTTCTTGTTTGAAAATTCCAAAATTCCCCTAAACCCAAATACCAGTTAATTTCATTTCATAAACTTTGCACACACTCTCTGTAGAATCGACCTAGACTCACCACTGCTATAGTAATAATCTACTTATTTTATTTTGAGTAGTATTATGATGCGCTGTCACCTCGATAGGGGTTTATACTGGTTTTATGAGGCACTCTTTATATGTCATCTTTTAGACAGAATATGATCTTTGTATCAGTTCTGGATAAAAAGGATTATCTTTTTGTATTTGATACTTTGGTTGTAAATATTTCTATCAATACAAGACATATCGGAACTGCCTTCTTATCCTACGAATTATATAAAATGTGTCTTACCCCTAACGAAATGTATGTCTCTTCTTATATTGTCGTACCTGTTACTCATAAGAGAGCCTTCATAAAGGAAACATTGTGCATGTTGTGGCATAAACGCCTTGGCCACATTTTCAGTGAGAGGGTTGAGAGATTGGTAAAGGATAATATTCTCCCAACTTTGGACTTCGGTGATCTGGAAATATATATTGGTTGTTGCAAGGGTAAGTTGACTAAGATAAAGAAAAAATGGCCAACTTGTGTTCTTGGTTTATTGGACCTTATACGTATAGATGTTAGTCGTCCTTATACAATCACGTTGTACAAGGCTAGATATTTTCTGACTTTTATAGTTAATTATTCCCGCTACAGTTATGTATTATTACTTAAGAAAATGTCTTAAGTTCTTGATAAGTTCAAGATCTTTAAGAATGAGGTTGAGAACTAGCTAGGAAAATCAATAAAGATTGTCAGATCTGACCGAGCAAGGGAATACTGTGGTAGTGACCGAGCAAGGGAATACTGTGGTAGACATGGGGTTTAAGACAAGAAAAGGGCTTGTTTGCCAGGTACTTGGAATTAGTTGGAATAGTGACTCAATTCATTGTGTCAGGTAGTCTTGAGCAAAATAGTGTGGCTGAAAATCACAATTACACCCTAAAGAACATGATGAGGTCAATTTAGAGTAAGACTAACCTACCTGAATAACTTTGGAGCGAAGCCATAAAGATGGCCTTATATATCTTAAACAGAGTCTCGAGTAAGTCAGTACCAAATATGCCTTTTGAACTTTGGAAAAGGTGGAAACCAAGCCTTTCACATATTCGTTTATAGGGTTGCCCTACTGAGGTATAGTTATATAATGCTTATGAGAGTAAATTGCAACCTCATTCCACTCATTGCTATTTGCTAGGTTATCCTAACTACTCTAAAGGCTACAAATTTTACTGTAGAGGAGGGGCTAGAATAGTGGAATCATAGACAGCTAAGTTTCTGGCATATAATGTCTATGATGAGGGTGGACCCTCATAACCTCCAGGAGATAGCAGGACGAATACTACGATTATTTTGTATTTGCCCCTTATACAATCAGGTCTAGTGGATGAAGGTCCAAGTACTATGCCTGCGTATGAACAGGAACCTATGCCTGCTCAAGCAGAGGTTCCTAGGGTACAAGAACCTATATAGTTACATAAATCCATCAGAGAGAGGCGACTTGCTATCTCATCAGATTACATAGTCTATTTGGGTGAACAAGACTATAATATAGGATATGTTGTGGATCCAGTTACTTTTACAGAAGCCGTTTCTAGACCCCATGTAGACTTATGGTGGGATTCGATGAAGGATAAGAAGCAATCTATGAGGCATAATAAGGTGTGGAAGCTAGTTGATTTGCCTCAACATTGCAGACCTGTCAGTTGCAAATGGCTATTTAAGACCAAGAAAGACACACAGGGTCAAGTTGAGCGGCTTAAGGCATGATTAGTTGTCAGGGGATTCTCTCACTAAGAAGGAGTTGACTTCAATGTTACCTTCTCTCTTGTATCCTTGAACGATGCGTTTAGAATGATTATGGCAATAGTATCTCATTATGACATAGAGATATATCAGATGGACATTAAAAGTGCTTTCCTAAGTGGTGGCCTTTATAAGGAGGTCTATATGCAGCAACAAGATGCAACTGATAAAGTTTGTAAGTTGACTAAATCAATATACGGTCTGAAACAAGCTTCCAGACAATGCTACCTAAAGTTTGATGAGGTATTAACCTCGTTCATCTTTGTGAAAACAAAGTTGAAAGATACTTATACTATAAGGTCAGGGGGAGCAAAGTTATCTTCCTATTACTGTACATGGATGATATCTTGCTCGCGTCAAATGATTTGACCATGTTGTATGAGGCGAAGTAACTTTTGTTCAAACACTTTGACATAAAGAATTTAGGTGAAGCATCTTTTATCCTCAGTATACAGATTCACCAGGACATATCTCAACACTTATTGAGCCTCTCACAAAGAGCATGCATTGAGAGAGTGTTACAAAGGTTTAATATGGCTGACTGTAGAACTATTGTAGCACCTATCTCTTATGGTGAGAGATTATCTTTGGCACAATGTCCAAAAAATGAAGTTAAGAGAGAGGCTATAAGGAACTTTCCGTATTTTAGTGTAGTTGGTAGCCTGATGTATGCCCAGGTATACACTAGATCAGATATTGCATTTGTTATTAGACTGTTAGGTTGATATTTTACTAACCCAGGTGTAGACCATTGGAATGTAGTTAAGCGAGTGTTGAGATACCTAAAGGGTACCAAGGATTATACATTAATATACAGGAAATTCAACGATTTAAACCTCAAAAGGTATACAAACTCTGATTTTTCCATGTATCCGGATGATCACAAATCCAATTTAAGGTACATTTTTATATTGGTAGATGGTGGAGTATCATGGAAGAGTGTCAAGCAAACACATGTAACTTCCTCGACTATGCATGCAGAGTTTGTTGCATGTTAAGGAGTTATTACACAGGCGATTTGGCTCAGAAACTTGATTTCTGAGTTGTCTATGGTAAATTTGGTAGCTAAACCCATTCAGTTGTACTGTGACAATTTTGCTGCAGTGTTATTCAATAAAAACAATAAAAATATCACAAGGTCTAAGGATTTAAAAGTCAAATACTTAACTATAAAAGAGTTGATTTAGAAAGTGATGTCGAAGTGGAGCATATCAAGACTGAGGAGTTGTTAGCTGATGCATTAAATAAAGGACTTCACTCATTAGTGTTATGTATCCAGTATAGGCATGTTAAGGTCCTCAGACAGTAGTAGTTAGGGATCGTTGTATTTGCTCCTTAAATGTTTGTACATTTTGATGTATTATGACGTTATAATTATTTATTAATATAGATGATCATCTTTTATCCTCAGTAATAACTATTCTTGTGTACAGTCAAAATATATACGAAATTCTTAAGATTTGCATTGATCTTAAGCATTTTAAAGGTCATTAGGCATATATAAAGATTGATCTTAAGCTTATGTTGTTTAGATGCATACAATTTAGTACGGATATCCATAAATTTGACATGACATAAGGAGATATAAGGTTTTATCCTAGAAAGGTTGTCTAATGCAGTTTAGCATTTAGTTAGAGAACATAAAGGTTTTCTCTAATGCTGTTTAGCGTTCGGTGAGAGAAAACAATTTTTCTCTATTGCTATTTAACATTTGGTGAGAAAAAATAGGATTTCTCTGTTGCAATTTAGTATAAAATTGGAGAAATCGAGACCTACAGATGAAGATGATACATATTAGATCACACAGGCATCATTCTAGTTTACTACACTCCATTTTCCTATTCATGTTAGTAAGGTATTAGATATTTGTGAATATATTGGACCTGTGTCACACATGACATATGTGTTTGATATTTTTCGGCATTAAAAGCCTTGCAAGACGGAATGTTGGACTTTCATTATCTTTGGATCAAATGTTTTTTAACTTTTAAATTTGGTACCAATACAGTGGTGTGACTTAACCGAGTTTTTAAACTAATTTCAAACTTGAAACAATATTGCAATTAAGTATTATCCAAGGGAGAGAATGTTGGACTTTTTAGTCTTTTCCCATAAAGTTGGACAACATTTAATTGCTTTGGTTTTTTCAATAACTTATCAGTTAAGTTACATAATTCGATATAGATAAAGGTAATAAAATGACCCAATAAATTATCTAAAACAATAGGTCGAAGTCTAGGAGGAAAATAGATCCTGATTAGTATAGACCAGACCTATATCGGCCCTGTGATGGGGAAGCCCGATATAGAAGCTATATATAAAGTTTAAGGTCTCCTGCGGTTGTTCATTTCATTCGTAAGCATACATATTCTCTAACCCGTTAAGAGCTCTTATCTTTTGAGAAAAATATAGAAAGATGTTAACCACATGTCGCTAAATGATTCTCGTGAAGGTCCTGAAATATTGGAGCTCGTTTTCGCCACAAAAATTGCTTCGAAAGTTGAAAAGGAGCCAAAATCAGGTATTTCGCATTTCCTTCATTTTTTACCCTTTCATGAATGATCCAGGACATGTAATAAGGTTTATGCTGCGTGTTACAAGTCAGAGTGTCCTATACATGGAAGCCCCTATCTACCTCAGCTAAAAAAACTTGGAGGGCCACTAATAAACTCTTTAAACATAGATTCTCTCAAGACCTGAACAAAATGATAGTATACAAGTTCATAATACAGCAATAGCATCTGAAGAAGAAAACAACCCTATGCAAATTGTTCCAGTAACTATCAATGAAGACATCAATATAAATGAAAATGGAAATCCACAAAATGAGAACACATTCCAAGAAGTAGCAAATAATGGAAATGCCTTAAGTACCCCCACCAAGGTAACCATAGTAGTTAATTCTTGTAATGAGGATATTGGGTTCATATCTGCCAGTAAGAGAAGATCCAACGGAAGCAAAAGGTCCACAATGGACCAAATATCATGATAATCTCTGCATGGAATGTCAGGGGTCTTAATTTCCTTGAGAAAAAGCTTTTCTTAAATGACTTCATAAAGGATAAGAAGCCTATCTTGTTAAGCATATTAGAGTCTCGAGTCAAGCAAAACAATTGTGATAATCTGGGATTATTTTCCAAGTCAATGGAAGTTGATTCACAACTATAATGAACATCCTAATGGAAGAATACTAATGGTATACAATCAAACTAGAGTTACAATCCTTTATTATTATAGATCAAATGATCCATTTAGAAGTTTAGCTATTGGAATTGAATATGAACATCCACCCTTCCTTTATCTACGTATATAACTACTTCTTTAAAGGAGCTCCTTTATGGACCAGGTTTAGAAGCTTAGCCTCTGTGATAAAGGATCCTTGGCTTATCTTAGGTTATTTCAATGCTACATTATATCTTGAAGAGTCAGAAGACAAAATAGCTCACAAATATTACTGTGAAGATCTAAAGAGGTGTCTTAATGACATTCAAGTGTCTGATCGTCCTTATAGTGGAAGAAATGAGAATAGTGTTTTCACCTACAGAAACAACATTTGGCTTTATGAAGTATCCCATTGTGATAATTCATTACATAAGTTGTATTAAGGTGATAAGCATCTAAGAATAGGTTGTTGTCTAAGTGGAACTATAATTGTACACTACTTATTTCATTGAATGAATTACTAATTCTTTTCAAAAAAACTCCTTGATCCAATGGTTCGAAAGGGCTGTAGAACTCTCAAGGTAAAGCCATATTAACTTCTAGCCTAAGGTACATTACAGTATTTCATAACGATAGCGTGGTCTATTCTGATCTGATGGACAACCATGTCCTTACATTCTTTAAAAAGAAAGGGTGTGGGACACAATCTTTGTTCTACAGGACTTTTATCCAACATAACTTGCCAAATGTGTTTGTTCATAAAAAAAGGCTAAACTTTGATATACTTGAAAGCGAAATGCTAAAATAAACATGACTTATTTCCAACTTCCTTCATAAGGGAAAAAAAATGTGTGCTAGTCTTTTTACATTTTATTAATGTCCAATCTTAATAGAACAATGACTAGGAACATTTAAGAATAATACATAAATGCAATAAGAATCTTATAATTATAATCTCATTATAATTTCATTTGCAATGTACAATTGTCCCATGGATTTTATTATATACATCTAAACATGTACAAAGTAAAGAATGCCTTTAAATAATTTTTCACTAAACTACAACTAAAGCGATTGACGATAGGGAATAAACCAACAATCTCCTACTTGAACTAAGCCAATCATTTAAGTATCTAATATCATATCATCATATTACGATTATCCTACTTCTGGGACAGTGGCTTAATGAGAGAATTCTACAAGATTCTTTATAGTGAGCACTTGATTAAATCTTATTAATTATCATCATAATTAAGAAAATTTGCCTAAACACATTCTTAGATCTTTGATGAGACATTAGCTCCTTATGCATGCCCAATGGCTCTAATGTTCTACAGTACATTACTGTCTTGAACAATGTAAAGAAACTATATCAAGTTCACTAAAGAACTTGTTGATCCAATTAATCATTTCCACTAAATGAAAAATGTATTATGGCTCAATTAACAACCATTGCTACATTGGAACCTTTCCAATCCTAAATGATATTGTTCTAAGAAAATAAACCTTAATTAGGATTTACTTCTAAAGTTATATCCTTATCATCTTAAATTCAAATATCAACTCACACATAGAGCAATGGATATCTTTAATACTTCACAAGTATCTGATATCTTAAATATTAAACATATTTAGTACATTATCTTATGCATTTGAACTTAGAATAAGTTAACAACCTCTAATCTATCTCTATAAATCTAATTTTACAATTAAGTTGTTACTTTTTCATATCCAAAAAGGGTTGTTCTTAGACAATTATGTGTTCAACAATTGAAAGTTAGAACTGTTAATCTCTGTGAGCAATATGTCTCCACATATTCCCACTGAAGAGGACAACTATACTCCCACTAACCTTCTCGTAGACGTGATAAATTCACAATCATCTCCAAAACAAACTCTATGAATTCATCATGAAAGTGAATTTTCCAATATTTGATTCCTAATTAATTTTAGAAAAGTAGTTTCCAAAATTAGAATTATTTTTTTCATTTAGATTGAAATTAGTTAATTAGAAAAGTAGTTTCCAAAATTAGAATTAATTATTTTCAATTAGATTGAAATTAATTAATTAGAAAAGTAGTTTTTAAAATTAGAATTAATTATTTTAAATTAGATTGAAATTAATTAATTAGAAAAATAGTTTCTAAAATAAGGATTAATTAGTTTCAGTTAGATTGAAATTAATTAATTAGACTCATTAAAATTAAGAAAAGTGTTTTCTTAAATAATTAAGAAAGTTTTTTCTTAATTAAATATATTTATTTCAATTTGATTGAAATAAATTTAATTATTAATTTTATTTGTTTAGAGAATTATTATTTTATTTATTTAGAAATTGTTTCTCTATTTATCAATAATAAGTTTCTTGTTTTATTAGAAAGGATATTATCTTGATTAAAACTTGAAAAGTGTTTTCATTTATTTATTAAGAAAAATTACTTTCTTTAATATTTTGAAAATTAGTTTTCTAATTAATTAAGAAATCAAACTCTAAATAAATAATATAAAGGTCTTTCTCAATTAAATTTAAAAGTGTTTTATTTAATTTTGAAAGTAGTTTTTTTAATATTAGAAAATAGTTTTCTAATTAAGGAAAAGTAATTTCTAATGAGATTAGAAATAGTAATTTCTAATTAGATTAGAAATATTTTAATCGGATTAGAATGTATTACTTATATAATTTTGGAAAAGAAGTTTTTCTAAATTATAATAAGTAAGAAGAACAATTTATTGAAAATTGTTTTCAATTAATTTTTGTTAAAGGAGTCAAGATAAATTGGAAATAGTTTTCAAATAGATTTGAAAATTTGTTTTCAAATCAGATTAAATTTCTATTTAGAATAGGAGTTTAATTTATTTAGGAATCAATGGTTTTAATCTAATTTAATTTTTCCAAGAAGTTGAAAATGTTATTTTAGATTATGAAGATCAATAACTAGAATCAAACGTAGCTTGATATTTTATACATGCAATTTGATTATGAGTGAATAAGTTGCATACTTTATTTATATGGTTGATATATATATTTGATACATGATAAATTGTATGTTTTATATGTGTAATATTTTATATGCAATTTGTGTTTGATGAGACAAATGAAGTTAAATCTCTCACTAAAATTTTAAGTACACGTTAAGAACGTGATTGATGTCTTCCATTGTTATAAGAATAAATCAGAGTTCTATTTATTGTAGGCTTATTAAGCAAACTCAAGGGCGCTTTAACCTGAACATATTTAGTCTTATGATAATGGGTTCTACTTAACTAAATTTGTGTGATTTGGATGAGCAAACTCATGAACATATGAATTTAGAGGTAAGGTTAGGAACAATATATAAGATATATTTTGGCAAGAGTTGTCACCTAACGGATCTAGGAGTCACACGAGATGTGATTGATAAAGTTGTTATCTACCTAATTAAAGTTAAATTGGTTTGTTCAGCAAACTCAAGATTAACTATACTTGAATGGAATCTTAACCCACTAGAAAGAATAGAATAATCTTTTTGAATAATAGTGAGGGCCATTATTTCGAATAAAATAGTGGAAGTAACTAAATGCACGATTAAAGTTCTAATCTTATTTGGTAGTCATGACATATAATTGATTTCTTGCTTTCTTACATTTAGTTGTTATGAGTGAAACTTACCTTGTTTAGTATAGTTGATGCCAAGTAAGTGAACCCAAGTTCTTAGAAATAGGATATGTTTGAAAAGTGTTCTCAAAAGTTTGAAAAGAAAATTATATGTCCATTACATTATTATGCGATAATCCCTGTTGAGGATTCGATGACAAAGTTTTAAAGACATGTGAAAATTATTAGATGACAAAATGTATTGACATTTTGAAATGACTAATGTCTTGTAAACTTTGAAGAAAACATTAATTGGAATTGAACATCAACATCCACCCATCCTTCATCTACGTATATAACTACTTCTTTCAAGGAGCTCCTTTATGGACCAAGTTTAGAAGCTTAGCCTCTGTGATAAAGGATCCTTGGCTTATCCTGGGTCAATGCTACAATATATCTTGAAGAGTCAGAAGGCAAAATAGCTCACAAATATTACTGTGAAGATCTAAAGAGGTGTCTTAATGACATTCAAGTGTCCGACCGTCCTTATAGTGGAAGAAATGAGTATAGTGTTTTCACCTGTGGAAACAACTTTTGGCTTTATGAATTATCCCATTGTGATAATTCATTACATAAGTTGTATTAAGGTGATAAGCATCTAAGAATAGGTTGTTGTCTAAGTGGAACTATGATTGTACACTACTTATTTCATTGAATGAATTACTAATTCTTTATAAAAAAAGTCCTTGATCCAATGGTTCAAAAGGGCTGGAGAACTCTCAAGGTAAACCCATATTAACAACCTAAGGTACGTTACAGTTTTTCATAACGATAGCGTGGTCTATTCTGATCTGGTGGACAACCATGTCCTTACATTCTTTAAGAAGAAAAGGGTGTGGGACATAATATCTGTTCTACAGGACTTTTATCCAACATAACTTGCCAAATATGTGTGTTCATAAAAAAGGCTAAACTTTGATATACCTGAAAGCGAAATGCTAGAATAAACATGACCTGTTTCGTTTTTGTTCTCTTTTCAAAATATGCAAGAGACGTAGAAAAATCTAGCCTTTTTAGATACATAGAAATGAATAGCTTCATTATCAGCTTCAAAGCAAAGCATAAGGTAAAGGTGGAAAAAAGTAAACGGATTGTAGCTTTCACCTGAATACGAAAAGTGGAAGGATCTAGCCATTGAATGAACTACTCATTTCTAGCCAGTTCAAAGGCAAAAGTTACCTAGGCGCGAGGGTTATTCTCTTTTTAGAAAGCAGCTGGCAATTTCAGGCCGCCCATGTCCATGTTTGAAGTTCAAGAAGACGAGTGAAAGAAAAAGATTAATAAGCAAACATGCAGTCTGTCTAGAGACCAACTTTTGGGAGATGCTGTCTACAGAAGATTTGGATAGGTTACATCAATCTACAATTCTAGGAAATTGAGAAAAAACTTGAGAGTTTTGCTACGCTAGTTCCATTTCTTGTTTTTCGGTTGTCAACGATATATGAGCCTACGTAGGAGAAAGAAACCGTTTATAGTTATCGGGAACCTAGCACTGGATTCATTATTACCCGAACTGAAATTTAGATGGACCTGATCTAATAACTAAATTGTGGACTCAAATCCCAAAAAACTGCTAATAGATTGCCATCAATTTTAAGCAAGTTTTTAAACAATCTTTTTAACTATAGGCTGTGTAAGATCTCTTGGTAGGACAAGATAGGCTGACTAAACCTGCCACATAAACCATAGTCAATCATGGAAATTTCTTGGACTATGAATGCCGATAAGTTGCAACTAGGATAACCAACATGGTACTGTTGTTACTTATTCCTAGAGAGAGAAACTTGCCTATTCAGTGTAGAATATTTGTGACAGAAGAGAGGACTTAATGAAATCTATGTTTGAACAAGTTGCAACTGTGTGAAATGCATTAGTTCGCAGAACCATACGAGACCCCATGTGAATAGGGAACACACTCATTCATAAAACGGTCCAAGAATTTATGCGCATTCAATGAATGCCCACTTGACAAGCTGACCTCACTTTTATAACCACAAGTTTCACAGAGCGAAAGGTGAAAAAAGAAAACAATTGAAACAAAACAAGGAAAACTCCACTGTCACAACAGCCTGAAGTTTTCAAGTAAGATTCTGTAAGAACAATCCAAGAGCTTATGACCCTCACCACCAGCGATTCTGAGACGCAAATGCCCATGCATCATTGGTCCTCAATTGTCTGTTCAACTGACAGACCATGGTTAATCATTGCGCAACCAAACTCAATGCACGAATACGACTGGTAAATGAGAAAAGATAATCTATCTAATTAATCAGTTACTGTAGTAAATTGGTTATAAAAGAAAAACAACCAAAGGAACAAAAAAACAAGTTGATTAGAGACAGGTAAATAAAAATCGGTACAATGAGGTTAAAAGCCAATGCTGGTAATCTGAAGCCGACACATGTTGGTTTCAATGGCCAGTCAACTTTGTCACATACTGCTTGCGCACATTTAAGTTGGTCCAAGACAAAGTGGAAACTAAAATCAATCTTATCTTTAGATGTATAGGCCCGGAAGCTTCAGTGACAACTTGAATTGAAGTGCGCAGGCCAAAAGAGAAATTATGAAAACAGGTGCCAGATGGAGGACAAGACAACCATATAAATACATATTAGCTACATTTATTTCTTAATTCATTTTCTTATCTAGTTACAAGAAAATGTAAAATTTTAGAATAAAAGAAGACTCCAAAAAGAAAACCTAGCTAATAGATATAACCCCTAAAAAGTTACAAAGATGAAACTACTCAACTACCATTCTACTCATCCACTCAAACTGACAGTTTTGTCTTTTCCGCAATAGCAAAGGATTCCGTATTTGACATTTGGTTAGTGCATATGTTTGATTCCACGGCTCCAATTTCCTTTACATGAGGTTGCAAGCTAATTCCCAACCAACATCAGCCATCTCCTTCAAAATCCAAGACAACCATGTAAGGAATTTGTGGGATAGTGCCCAGAAGCTGGTTATGGAATTTCTTGCCACTCAAATCGTCCTGGGAGAGGCACATCATTTAGAATATCAAAATTGTACCTGCAAATTCCAGGAAGCAAATGAGAAACTTGCCTCAATTAATCATGGTGCATGTAGTCCATGAATGATGCTTATGATGAACAACCATAATTTAACTGTAACAGAGGTGTGACTGAAGAGTTTCGAGTGGCATACTTATCAATAAATAGTCTCCGTTGCTGCTGTTCTGCACAAGCAAAAAACTCCTCTATTTCATATGTTGTTGGAATATTTCTTCGTGTTTCATTCCTAACTCTTTGATTAGCAGCACTTGAACTTGTAGGTCTAGTGGCGGACCCAGGAGTTCTAACGGTGTGTGAATCTCTTATCAGGCTACATGGTGTGCTTTCCCTAGTGCTCCTGGGCAACAGTTTACTTAAAATCACGCAAGGCCAATATCAACAGTAAAACCTATCAAATCCCATCTATCAGGATTAACAAAATTTACACTTAATAAAAGGAAAAGAGAACTTAATCCTGTCATTGCAAAAAACAAACTTGTCCAAAGAAAGTTGCAATACTTCCAAGGAAAAGTTCCAGTTTGGAGGCGGCAACAGTTCCATAAAACGCAAGAGAACTAAAATTTTTTGGCCTCCAGATAATCCTTGAAGAGGGAACTGCACAGGAAACCAGTCTAGTACTAGGCCCCATGCGCAGGATACATCATTTTCCACTAATATGCTAATGCAACTGAGACACGAGCATTATTCATCCCAGTATCAAAAGAGACAAATGCACTGGCTTCTAAACAATTGTTTCTTAACAAACGTTTCAGTTTTCCCGAGGCTATTTTGCAAACTAGAGGAGAAAAAAGATAAGAAATCATTGCGAATGATAGTTTCAAACCCATATGATCAACTATGACAACAGTTCATTGCCCCCTTTCTTCTTTCTTCTGGTAAATAATTCCCCTCCTTTTTTACCATGTACTAAGAACGCGAAAATCTTCTGTAACCCTTATAACTCTTAGACGTTTAAAATCATCCTGAAGAAAGGAACCCTGATCTAGTATAAAATAAGCAATATATCGATGTCCATCACACATGGAAAAGCAACTTTAGTAACACCTTTGATGGCTACCCTTCTTGAAGGAAGGAAGTCTTTTGTTAAACATACATTAAAGGAACTCTAAAACTAGTCGGTGTCACACGTCTCAAAATCAGCAACCTCTATGCAAAGGCAAATTCCATAGTAGCAATAACTTGAAAGCATTAAACGAATGTTAATACACCAGAAAAACATTAAACTATACACATACCAGATTGGTTATCTGAACCTTTCTTTCTTCTTTTTTTTTTCATAAAAGTAATCAAGTTTCAACATAAACAAAATATTGCCAGAATCAACTTAACAATCAGTACGTAACATATTTCCTAAGCCAGTGTTACATGTTCCAGGCTTCCAGAAGCCTTAACATGCTTTAAGATTATTAAAACAAAAAGAGAGACACAGCAACCCCCACAAGAAAAAAAAAAGAACAACGAAAGAAGAGACACAGATGAGTTTCTATAGAAGAAACCATCTTGGACGAAACAATCATAAACGTGCACTTACCGATTTCCATTGGGCATCGTTAAAGAACATAGCCGAGAGAGAATGAATTAAAAAGAAAAGCAGAAAATAAATTAGAAATCCCCTACCAATAATTAAGAAAACAGAAAATATATTTGAAATCCCCTCCTAGCATGAAAGTTGCGAAATAAGCATTTTAGCACATATTAAATCATTTCCTATCTACTATTTTAAGCAACTGAAAAAGAAACAAAGAAATTGAACCCAAGTGCAAGAAAGGGAAACTAAATAACAAAAGACTCGCGGATGAAAATAGCCCCACAGGTAACAACTCAAATCATTCCTAGAAAAGAAAAAAGAAAACTCGAGAACTCTATCGAAAAAGAAATACTGCAGTTAGCTCCTTGAGAAAAATAAAACAGAAAAGGCAGGAGCACCAAAAAGCTCAGTAGCCAAAACACCAATCCTCAAGAAAACTTGAAAACATTATCACAAGCAACAAACAACGGGGGAAAAAAAACGCAGGACAATGGATCGACAGTGAAGAACCCAGATAAAAGAAAACCAAAAGATATTCACGTATCAAACTCCTAAAACCCCATAAATGTCAACAAACACAGATTCGGTGAAAAGTTGGTACTTTCAAGAAAAATTAGAATGAAATAGCAATCTTTTACTATGAACAGAGAAAAGAAAAGACAAATAAGCACAAATATACCTCTCCCTTGCTTCATAGTCTAAACAGTTGTCTCCAAACGAACCTTCAAGACCCAACTCATCCGCTTCACACTTCGAACCGAAAGCTGCCCACTTCTGACCAACACACCCTTTTCTCTCCACTTTCTTCCCACAGTCACTCCCCAACTTCACTGAACTCTCCCTTTGTTTAGGGTCTTTGACCTGTGGTTGTTGCATTACCTTGGTCTCATGGCCTTGTTGGGGCTTTTCAAGTCTGCGACTTCTGAGTTGAAGAAACGAGGAGGTATCTGGGTTAGGAGACGCCAATGAAGAGGATGATTGAAGTCTTTGTAAAGCTAAGGTCTTGGCTCTTGTACGGACGCCTAAGTTGGTAGACTGAGAGACTTCCATGATGGCAATGTCACCAGAGATTTTAGACTTTTTCATATACTTCCCCATTAGGTCTCTTTGTTGACTCTCTTTGCCCGGTAAGCTTTTTTATTCCACTGTGGTTTCTTAGGTCTTGAGTGTTTAAGGTTTCATACTAGGAAAAGGAAAAGTCCTAGAACAGTGTTAGAGGGAGTGGGTGTAAGGTAAAGGGTTGGAGGGAAAGAGAAGGGACCAATTTTTGTATGTAACATAGGAGGGAGGACGGTGAATAGGGAAAGGTTTGAGTTTTGGGTTTTTGGGTTAAATACTTTGAAAGGCTCCTCAATTGTGGTAAACCCAACCCATTTTCTTCCTCCCCACACCGCCTCCTTTTTAATCACGTCTTCCTCTTTTTCAAGTTAAGTAAATTGAAGTACTTAAAGCATCGTGATTTGTTGAAATATTTAGTATTTGATTACTCATGTAGTAATACGTCTGTAAATTAAAAGTATCTGTTAGAGTATTCCAGGCCAGACATCAAAATGTTAAAAGTATTTATAAGTTGGAAGATTCAACTATTTAAATAATTATTTCTAGTTATTTTTGATAATAGTTAACTTAAGCTTAATTTTTATTAGCAAACTCTACACTTTACTTATATTAAAAATTCTAATATGCTATCAGAGCAAGTTTAGTCCAGATTATTAATTTCTCGATTGTCTGTCTAGATGTTCATTCATAACAGCTCGGTTCGGTTATCACTATATTTATTTCAAGCAACAACTAGATGTCTAGCCTCAGTTACACTTAAGGGGAAATGTTAGAATATTACATATTGATTAAACATTAAAGGGTTTATTAATGGTAAGAGTCAACAATTCAAATGATTAGTTCTAGTCATTTTGACAATGGTTGACTCGAGTTCAATTTTTGTTAATGAATTCTACACTCTACTCATATTAAAAATTCTAATATGATATCAGAGTAGGTTTGGTCTGGATATTTAATTTCCGGATTGTCTGTCTGAATGTCCAGTCCTTGTAGTCCGATCTGATTACCACTATATTTATTTAAATTTTGACAACTATCCAAATGACTAGTTCTAGTCATTTTGACAATAATTGACCTAAACTCAATTCTTGTTAGTAGACTCTACACTCTGCTTATATTAAAAATTCTAATAATATTCATACTATACTATAATTGATAAATTAATAATTATTATTTTATAATATGTATTCACAATTTAATAAACTTGTGTTTACTTAAGTAAATTTTATATTGTCAATGTAGTCAATTCAATATAGATAATTGAATATATTTATTTTAACTTAAAAATCGAAAATATAAATTTGTATATATAATAAAATAGAGATAAGATTTGGTTAAATTTACATTTCATGACAAAATATTATATATTTTTGAAAATATCATTATCATATATATATGTGTGTGTGTGTGTATAAAGTTGATGTTGTTTATAAAAGTATATATCTTATTAATTATCAAAATTGTTAATTTATCTTATTAGCCTATGTTTGACCGTAAAGATTAGCATATAATTAAAGTTATTACTTTATCGAGGATTACTTTATGAAGGTTTTACTACATAAAGTGAGTTGTATACAAATATAATGGATGGATGGTAGAAATTTACTTTCATCATATTCCTATTTTTGTACAATCATTTCTCACAATAATTGTAAAAAGAGGAAGACCATTTACAATAATTAAAATTTTATAATTTTTAATTAGTTATAGCACATTGATTTT
>JANQBM010000009.1:14402477-14413118 GCA_025594535.1 Erythroxylum domingense | reverse complement strand
AAAAAAAAAGATTTTGAAGCTCTTTTAGGCTTGTGTTCCATTGCGCTTTTCATATGTAATGTGCGTTAGAATTTTTTATTTAGACAAATTGTAAAAGTTACAATTTTTTATTTAGTTACACAAATTTTAATGTAAGGGAACCATGAAGAGGGTTTTAGACAAATTGTAAAAGTTACAAATCAAATGCCAACAGTTGTTAAAGATTTATTGAAGAATATTTGAGGACCATTAACAACAAATGAATCAAAGAAGGTCAAATAAGTTCTTAGTAATCTAACCATCGTTCTTTATGCAATGAATGAAGTTTTGAATTTTAAGAGAAAGAATCGATGCCCATAATAATGATCAGAGTGAAGGAGCAAGAGAAAAGTTATAGAATGTAATTAGCGTTATTGTCATATTAGTGATCGACGCTAATCTTTCACTTATTTTATAGACTAGAAAAACATAAGCAATTCATCGTTATAGTCAATGTTATAAATATCATACCAAACTCGGTACTAGATTTAATTTTGATATGTACAATACTTATTTTGGTTAATATCAGGTACTATTTAGGGTAATCTTTTAAAATTACAAAATAATTCCTAAATTTTATCAATTGTAAAATATTTCTTTAATACATTTTGTTATATAATTCTTAATTATAAATCAATTATGTCTCAAAAAGTCATAATAATATAAATTTGAAACAACAACTATCTCTTCATTTTCATTACTATTACTTTTATACATTTCACATATAAACAATAACTACAATTAACATAAGAAAAAGATCATTTAATTATCATAAAAATATAAAAACTAAGAATAATACAAAGTACTTCAAATATTATAATTTATATCATATAGTAAAGAATGATTACATTAAGACATCATATAGTAAGAATAATATAGGCCCATAAACATCACAATAAGAGTTAGTGTTGAGGAATACAATAAAGTATAATTAAAACATGAAACAAAAACACTTATAGTTAAAAGTACTATATTTATATTACATATATAGAATTTAAAATATAGATCAAATATAAGTAAAATTAAAATAAAAGAGAAAAATAGAAAACCTAGAACTTTATTCAATGGCATATCTGCTCAAATCATACTGGCCTTAATTTTCTTTTCGTACAAAGTTCTCATCATTGATAGTAGTCTTATCATCACTATCATTCAAGTTCATAACATCAAATAGCATGTCAATATTTTCTCATTTAAGTCACCTAGATCACTTTCATAAATGAAACTTGGTTCCTTAAAAATTCAATTCGTTAAAATATTGATATAGTCAAAGCAAGTTGAATCTATAGAACTACTTGTTCTATTAAAAGTCCTAGTAAATAAATAAAAATTAATTACTAAGAAATTACAAGAAATTATATTCAACTTAATAGTGATAATATTATACCTGTCTTGAAACTTTATGTTGTATTGAGCAAAGACCAAATCGTTTAATCTTTTATGTTCCAATCCGTTTCCTTTTTTAGAATGAACGAATTCAAATTCCAATTCCAATTCCTTTCACGTCTAGTAGCCCTCACATATTGATTCAAAATCTGAATTGCAAACTTTTATAATTCTAGAACACCATTTTTAAATTGGTCATACCAAGCAACTATAAGACAATAAAAGTGACCTTATAAATAAAATGAAGTGATGATTAATTTTAAACAAGTAATAAAAGTAAAGAAATATATAATTGGATTAAGTTTGTCTCTTTCACAAATTACAATGAGCATCCCAAAATCATCGTACACCTCCTTAAATGCCTCAATTTGTAAGTTAAAGAGATCTTCCATCATCTCATATGAATCAATTATTGTGATAGATAACAACATTCTCTTTGTAACTTTATCTTTCTTTGTAAAACCTAGTTTAAAATAGATGCTAATATTAAAAAAAAATGCCCTAATAGAAATCAATGGAGAGTAAAGTTGCATTTCTTATCTTTCATTAACGACTACAGGATAAAGTGTATAATAAGAAGTCGTATTTTGTAGATTGGACTTAATTGCTTCATTCATCCTCCCATAGTATTATAAAAAATAACTTATTGTTGCATTCTCATCAATATCAACCAAACGAAGTATTCCCACTAAAGGTTCACAAACTCAAGTGATAAATTAACCTTGGGACCAAAATTTATGATATTTAAGTATAATTAAACTCCATTTTAGCATTAGACTTGATATACTTATTATTTTAGCAGCTCACTTATTATTTGTAAACAATTTTCTCATTTTCTTCATTAGAACAAAATGTTGAAAAGATAAATTTAGTTGTAAATCTTGTAATAGCATAATGATGTAAATTCCTACCATTGGTGAAACCACTTCTCATCAATTTCAGGTTTTATATATGATTATAAATGAACTTAGTCCCTTTTTCTTACTTTTTTATAGTTTCATAAATAATAGAAAAGTATCTAACATCTCCTATATTTTTCAATATCTTGTCAATACAATGTGTAGCATAATAACTCCAATAAAAAGAGTTACATCTACTTTACAACCTTTTTAGCTACCTTAAAAGCATAATCACTGTTAATGATGAACTGTAAAATATTTTCAGGCTTAAGTTTATTCACAACTTCATCACATATCTCAAACAGAGTATTAACATTTCTTATAAGACCAGATGCATCAATGAACTTAAAAAATATTGTCCTTTTAGCTGAATAAACCATAAAATTTAATAATAGGCTCATATCTTTTATTTCTCTAACTATCGCACATAATTGAACACCCATAACTTCCCCAAATCATTATTCTTTCATCCAAAATTTTTCACAAATAAAGCTTCTTAAAAAATTGCCTATATGGTTATCAATGGAAAGAGTTTTATATCCTAGATTATGAGCGGCAATAATATCTACTTTAGGGTAGTAATAATATGATTAAGTAGCATTGAATGATACACTTGCATCATATCATCTTCTAACCATTGTTATATCCACATTATGAACTACTTATTTAGATTGTAAGGCACTACAAATTGAAGTTTGAGCTTTAGGAGTTGTTCATAGAGCAAAAATATTAGACATTATCTTCTTTTCTTCCTCACATCAGGTGCAACAATTCCTTCTTGTTGGATAGGAATACCACCTTCAACATTGTCAATATCATCTTGATCACTACAAAAAGAACTTCCACTACCATTTTTGTAGTTTAATCTTTGTCTTCTATCCTTTTCATTCTAATATACTCTTCAATTAAAGTTTTCATATGCTATTTAACAACATGGTTAATTTTCTTATAAGGCTTCATATCACCTCTGATCTTAGCGAAATGCTTCTTTATTTGAGGATTCCCCTACCTTTCAAATTTTACAAATAAATAGTATAAATTTTCATAGTAAGAAACAATCTAGCATGAGCCCAAACCAAATCATCAAATCTTTTATAATCTAAAGAGGTTGAATTATTAAGAGTACTTGAACTTCCCTTTATTTATCTATAAAAATAAATAAAGACATAAGTCAAAATTAAATTAATAACTTGATATCAAAAATAAAAGTTTTTATATGTAACATCATTACTTAACTATAAAAATCAAATAGTCCATTCTAAGAAGATTGATCATATACAAATACTTGAAAAATAAATTTCATAAATATAAGTCACTATAAGAGTAGCTTAATATCGTGTTCAATAAGCATCGACTAAGTATAAGCATTGTATTAAAATGTACATGATTTTTCATCATTAAGTTTATACTTCTACCATACCTTTCTTATAATAATGTTATGGATTTTCCAATAGACATTCTTATTTAATATATATAAAGTTATATATGTTCATTATCTAAAAAAGCATATAGGGTAATCAATCAAATAAATATGTTTGTTAAAGAATCCTAATATTTCTATAATATTAATACATCCTCTTTGAAGAAATATTTCAATGATGACATTATGAGTACAAACGAGGAATTTGAGGCATCTATGAATGAGAAAATTAATAAAAAAAAGAATATGAATAATTTATTCTTAAACCAATAGAGGAAGAGAAAAGGATTAAAGCTCTATATGGGTAGATATACACCAAAATTCATTCTCAAAAATAAAATTTTTGTAAGGTGTTATATTATATAGCAACTCAATACTTCTTTAAATTCATGTTAATATTGCATTTTTTTGCATATATTGTCCTAACTATAAATCAGGCATTAAGAAATAAGACTTAGGTATCACTAATACAAGAGGTTTTTAATCAATTTTTAAAAATAAAGTTTAAATACTAATACTAATATTAAGGTCATCAAATCGTCTCATAATAATAAGTAAATGGGTAATAGGAATAAATTGGATGAATATAATATAGTGAGAAATAAAATTAAGATAGCAGTTAAAGGGTATAATTGATAGGAATTGTGAAGGCTAAAGGGTATAATGAAATTATGAGAGGGAGAGGTAGAGGATGATGTGTTACTAGGTTAAGGTTAGGAAGATGAACGCTAAAGTTTTTTAAAAATCAATTTTTTATCTTTTTAAAATTTTATTATTAGACTATTATTGACTAGTTTTCTAGGTACAGCTGAAAAGGACAGTACCCATTGGTACTAAAAACCAAAATGATATTATTGTATTCTATATTGTTTTTAAGTCTATACGTCACGTTCTAATTGGTACCAACCAAAACAAAACAATGTTCTTAAGTTTTGGCCAAAGTAAACCTTGTAACCAATACTAGACTCATCCATATAATACACTTGTCAAGTTCATAATAAGACTACCCGAGTGCTCTCTCGAAAGACATTAGACTCATAGTTTTAGTTGCTTAGGTTTTTCATTTTGATGTTGTTATTCCTTTTTGAACTCTTGCTCTTAGTATTTTGATAGTCCTAGATGTATATGACCTGTAAAAGACTATCTTATAGATGTAAAGAAATATTATTGATCAATCAAAAACCCTGGAGAGATTTTTCTTAAATCTTTTAAAGTAACTGTTATTTTAGTTTATCTAAAAACTTGTAATCTTATTTAGTTTGCTAGTGACAATCAAACCTTAGAATCCTATCACTCCCACTCTTTTCTTTTTTTGTAAGTGTAGTGATTCATATCATTCTTTGCATTTTCTATTCATATTCTTAAATCAAGCGTATTTTATTATAACGATCATTAGTACTATTCATATTAGTATCGAATCTCACTAGTTCTGTTAATGAGGATCCTATGAGAATTTTGTATCATTTTCATCTTCTACATTCATGTTTGTTTTTTATATTGTTTATTTATGTTTCTACATTATTTTGTCTTTTTTTTCAAACGTATAATTTTCCTTGGTGTTCCTTTTGTTCTTAATATTTTAAAAAAGATCGTTGTTTTAATGTACATATTTTTTCTTCTTTGATTTTTACAAGTTAATCATAAAAAACAACAAAGGTTTGTTAAGAGAAGTTATTAAAAATTTCTTATCTAAATCATATACTAGAGGGTTGATAGTTACATTATCCTTTACAAGTAAGGATTACTATTCCTAATCTAACAAAGATAAGGTATTCTATATATACATCACAACAATTTGTTTTCTGGTTGCTATTGCTTTTTATGGTATTATAGTTCTTTCTTTTCATGTTCTTAATCATCTTCTCTATTTGATCTAGTTGAGTTTTATGGAGCTCAATTTTATATTCTTGAGTTTTCATGTTTTCTTATCCTCTAATTACGTATGTTTGTTTGTTTTTATCTAATTTGCTTCTTTAGGAGTTATTTAAGAAAGGAGAAGGTTAAAACTAACTTTTTTGATAGATTAACGAGTTTGTAGAAAACCTATGGTTAAGAGTTTATGTTGTAAGTAAAGTGAAGTTTGATAGAAGTAAGGGAGGGAGTGCTTTTTACTAATAACATTTTCTTGATGTTTCATTATAGCTCAAAACTAATACAAAAGTTCTTCTAAAGACAATGATGTAAGTGATAAGTAAATAGTATGAGTAGACCATCAATTTATCATAAACGCAATATAAGGTCAATATGTGCAAGTTATTGAATGATTCCATGAAATTAGAGATATATTAGAAATATATGAAGCTATTATAGGTGGTTTAAAACATAACTCATATATAATTGCTACGATGGATAACTTTAAGGTTTATGAAGAGGTTGATAGTGCTGCCAACTATTTAGGGGAGTTAAATTTAAAGAGTGGTAGAGGAGAAAGAGGTGGACTAAGAAGTAGAATAGGGATAATGAGGGGGAAATTTTTAGTTAAGTTATAAAAGAAAGTATGAGAAAAGGATTGTTAACAATGTGGGTAGTATTAAGATGATGATACTGCCTTCTATAGGAAGGATAAACCCTGATACCTATTTAGGGTGGTAAAAATATAGAGTTAGTGTTTAATTGTTATAACTTTTTAAAAGACAAAAAATTTAAATTGGCAATCTTAAAGTTTAATAATCACACCATAAATTGGTGGGATCAACAAATTCTCATTAGGAGAAGGGACCGAAAGCCAACTATCAAGATGTGTATATAAAATTAATGATGAGGAATTATTTTATTCCAAGTTTATATCATAGGAATCTTAATCAAAGGCTGCAAACTTTAACTTAAGGTTTTAAGAGTGTGAAGGAGTACTACAATGAGATACAGGTTGTCATAGTTTATGAAGCATATAGAGGAAGACTAAAAAGCAACAATAGCTCATTTTATATCTAGTCTAAATGTTATCAATGTACATTATCATGTGAAGTTAGAAGATACAGTTCATATGGCCACGAACATAGATAGATAACTTATAAAGAGGCCTCTTAATTGTTTTACTATCTATATTGTAGGTTCTTCATAGCCTCTCTACCAATTAGGGGTAAGGTTGTGCTTCTGGACCTTTCCTTACCCCATATCTCAGCGAGACTTCAATTAGAATGTTGTTATTATTGTTGCTGTTATAGTGTAGTTTCTTCTTCATGAAGAAAATTATAAAATAAAAATGATTACAAACTTCACGACTTAAGAAAGGAAAAACTAAACTAAAAGTGCAAGCACCAATTAAAGAGAAAGTTAAAATTGATTCCTTTTCATCATCTAAAAATTGATATGTAAAGTGCTTCAAATTTCTGGAGAGATGATATATAGCTCCACAATATCCCAACAAGAGAGTGATATGTTGATTGAGGATGGAGAGTATGTGTTCAAGAGTGAAGAGGAGAATGATAAAGATATACCTAGTTTAAAGATACTAGTGATGATGAGTTTATTGATACACCAAAGAGAGGAGGATGCTAGTTACTAGGAGTGAATTAAATATATACGTGGGAGAGGATAATATAAATGAACAAGAGGACAATCTCTTCCATACAAGTGTTCCATCAATGATCGAGTTTGTAGTATGATTATAAATAGAGGGACTTATAAGAATATAGCTAATGTGCAATTAGTGCAAGTCAAAAGCTCATATTTGTTAGAGATCCATTAAAGAACATTGAAGGACCATTGATAAGGAGTAGATCAAAGAAGACCAAAGAAGAACTTAATAATCTAATGGTAGGTCTTTGTATAAAAGTGAAGTTTTATTACTTCGAGAGAACAAATTGAAGCCCCTAACGACAATTGTAGTAAAGAAGGACGTTTTAGAAGAAGGTTACAAAATGTAACTAGTTGTGGTGTCATATTGGTGACTGGCATTAGGCTTTTACTATTTTTATAGACTATGGAAATATAATTAAAGCAACACCAGAGTGGATCTTATAACTGGCTAATTGGCACAAGGATTCGTTCACCAAAAACACTCATAAAGTTTCATAATAAAATTGACATTTGAATACTTTCAAGATAAACACCATACTAGTAATTTTAGTTGTTTAGGATTTTGAATTTTTAGGTTGTTATTTCCTTTTCGAAACCTAGTTCATAAAGTTTTTATGTTCCTAGAATTTTATGGTCTGTAAAAGGCTATCTTATGTATGAAAAGAGATAGTTCATCATCATAATTGATCAATCATGTAAAGAGATAGTTCATCATCATAATTGATCAATCAAAAACCATAGAGAGATTATTCTTTAATCTTTTGGAGTAACTTATTTTAGGTTCTCTGAAAACTTATAATCTTTTCTAGGTTGCTAATGATGGTCAAATTCTAAAATCTTATCATTACCACTTCTTTCTTTTTTATAAGCACGTCGATTAATGTCATTTTTTGTATTCTTGAATAAAACATGTTTTAATAAAACAATTTTTGATGGTAATCATATTGATGTATACTTTTACCAATCTTATTGATGAGGGTTATATATAAGAATATGTTCGATCTTTTTAAGAATGCTTTAATCAGTTAATTGAGTAAGAGGTGGTTGATCGAGTTAAGTTGTTAACCATCAATAGCAAGTAAACTTTTTTAGATCTAAACTGTAATAATCATTTGCAAGATAAAGTTTACGAAATAAATCATCTTTTAGTTGTTTAAAATAATAAATTTGAGGTAAATAAATAAAATTTTGATTAGAAATTTGATTGCAAATAAGTCCTAATTTACTTTCACTGGGAAGGAAAAATAAAATGTTTGATTATATCTCTTTATTTTTATAATTTTTTATAAATATTACACAATTAAAAATTTTGATAAAGATTTAAAAATTGTAAAAATTAATTTTCAATCAAAATAAGAGTATCTGATAGCTTTGAAAATCTTAGAACATAAAACAAATTAAGAATAATCGAATTATTATGTATCATTTTTCGCATCTTATTTCTTTACTCTTGATTATTTAAAGTTTTGTTACATTTAAATAACTTATATATAATTAGTTATTACAATTAGCATCATATTTTATATAGAGCAAACTTAAGATAAATTGCAATGTGCTAATTTATTATTATAAAATCTTAAGTTCAAAATGCTTAATCATTCCCTCCTTTTAAATGCTATTACGGTCAACACAAATGGAGACATTTCTATTTATCAACAAAAGAATTTAGATTGATAGAAAAAAGAAAGCGAAAAGAATGTAATGCTAGGGACTAAATGATTTACCAAAAAGAAAAAGTAATGTTAAGGATTTTGTACGCGTAATCAAGTTCCATGACTGTATTTACTTGAAAAATCGAATCGAATGGTCACCTGTGGCGACATTTCTCATGGTTTAACAAAGCAAACCGAAGTTGCAATCATGCTCGTGTCCGTATTAAAAACGGAACAGAAATTACGCTTTACAAGAAAGCTATTTTTCAAGTCTTGCCGGTTTTTTGACAAAGCAATCACACAAATTACTTGAAAATTTACCAGAGTAGTTTTTGACCTTTTAACTTTTTCCTTAATATGTAGAAAATATTTTCATAGAAATAAAATATGATAAAATTGCACCAAAAGAAATAGAATTTTCACTTACTGTTTTGTAACAAAAGATTTCTATTTACTTGGAAGATAAATTTTAGTAAGGGCAAGGGATTAAACTTATTCCTTGAACTGCTCTTCACTTCCCTCCACAGCATATACAAGTATTTTATGACCCAAAGAAACATGAAGTCAATAACCCACCGCTTAAAAATCAATATTAAAAACAAGATGCATTTTCAAATTTTTACCGTGTCCACCATCAAATCCTATTATTGACGTGTTAAGAGTTTAGTCACCGGTGAGGGAACACACAACTTTAACAACAAATAAAGCAGATAAATTTTAGCAAACAGTAATTAAGTTTGAAAAAATCAAATCACACTGACCGAGATAGAGATTTACATTTTAATTAAAGTAAATTAACATTAGCAGGAAAAATAAAAGTAGTAACTGAGTTGAAAGTTTAGCAGAAAGCATGTAACTGAAGAAAAAGCAAGATGGCCTTCATAAGTTTAAAACATTTTGGGTCGCCCAAATCATTACTAATTTACTACTACTAATCTTGACCTCCTCCTTACATTGGGATGCTCACCAACTCTTTATAGACACCGATGTTATTGTTGCCACTATAAACAATAATGTTTCGGCCCCAATTTTAGGGCTTTTCAGTACAGATCGGAAATGTTTTATGCACGATAATCGAAGTGATTGCATCGTCATCAATTAACTCCAAAAAAACTCTGTACGAAGGACGAATCTTATGTTTCACTTACCTAAATTTCCCGCCAAAACTAGCGGTAGTGTTACAGACAGGTACTATATACCTCTCTCTCTCTGTTTATGTATATATACAACAGGTTAATTTGGGAGAGTTTAGAATCCAAGGAAAGCCTGAAATGAGAATTCCTACTAGTCAATGCCCACATATTCGCTCCTGAAGTTGCCTTAAATTGGAAAAAAAATAGCGGATCCTATGGAAAATGACGCGCAGTAACCTTTACTTGTTTGAACACTGAGCATTAGTTTTGTTTCTTGTATTTATAACGGAGTTAGTGAAGAAATTTTGGTTATATTCAGAGAAACATTTCATGGAGGCAAAAACTTTGAAAATAGAATTTAGAAGAAATAAGTTTTAAATAATGTATATTAAAAACAAAATCTTAAGCTAAAATTATATAATTTAAAAGTAGTTCAACTTTTGAGAAAATTAACGAGCTTGCAATTGATTGACAAAAAAGATTAAAAGCTTCTTCAGAGAGTTATGAATAGTTACCAAAGAATTTTTTGAGTTATGTTTTCATATCATACAATTTGTATACAATTAAACACGAGATTGCTCTCTTATCATCTCAAAATTTGCCTTATTTAGTTT
>JANQBM010000009.1:14382435-14393370 GCA_025594535.1 Erythroxylum domingense | reverse complement strand
CCTCTCCCAAGACTCTAAACCTGCATTTTTACTTAAGGAGGCAAGTCTCACATGAAGCTCCTTCGTCCATAGGGGTTTATAACCATATATAGTCTAGAAAATCTAAAAATAAGTGAACCCTGCATGTATCGTTGGGTTAGACATCCCACAATCGTGGGAATTGGCATGAAACCCATGATTATGGGTTCTTGTGTTATGATTCTTCCTCTTCTCTTCTCCTCTTTCGGTCTCTAGCTCAATCGCAAATGTGGCCAACCTTCATTCCTACATCAAATTGATTAATTCTTACCCTAAATTAACATGAATCATAAAAGAATACAATGAAGATCAAACTAAACAAAAACATACAAAATAAATCCTAAAACACGACAATAATAACCTATTATATAAGATACATATGCCAAATACTTAGAAAAATACACACTAATGAACAACTATCAACTTCCCCACACTTAAATCTTTGCTTGTCCTCAAGCAAAATCAAACACAACCAATCAATTCCATCATTTCATCTTCACAAAATCAAACATGCAATCCCTCAAATTTTGACCAACTCAAATATCAAGCTACTACATATATCGTGACTACTTTTCATTAGCGTACATAAGCAAACTCAACATATGGCACCATCACTCAAAAATAAGTATAGATGGAAAATGAATCTTCCTCATGGTTTCACTCATTTTTCTTAAGTGTTTGATGGTTAGTGTTTCGCTTAAGCTCCCTATAGGAAACTACACTACCATAGGATTGCCAATACACCAATTCTCCTCTACAATGATTGCATGCATAATAGATCAAAACGACTTGCTTAGGGTTGTAATGTGGTAAGGATTAAGGTGGGTAAAAAGGGTAAAGGGTTTAACACAAGTATTCGTAAAGTAATAAGTGAACAAAGGGATAACAAAACATAATTATGAGATACACAAGTGTAAATATAGTACTACTCCACAGTTATTGATGCTACTAAAATTTTCTTCCTTTTTCTTTTATTTTCTTTTTTTCTTTTTTTCAAATGGAATAAACAATGAACGAAATAGAAACTAAATACAATGTGATTCAAGAGCAAGAGTATCACTCAACTCATCTCGAAAAGAAATTATAGTAAAAATCCTAACTAATGCATAACTTAATACTCTACTAAGCTTGTGAATGGATAGGTTAATAGGGTTTCAAGTTTTAAAATTTTAGGTGTTTTCAAGAAACAAAATGGTTAATGCTCAACGAGAGTAGCAAGGGATAATAAAAGGTAGGTCATTTAAGCCAAGGGTTAGCCCAAAAAAATGGCTTTAATCATCTCTATTAAGCATGCATCCAGTAGATTCAAACTGATTCAAAGCAAGTTTTGAAGGTAATAACCTAAGGAAGCATCACATAAAAAAAGAAATAAAATGACTATAGATGGAGTCATATAGGCTCAATCCTCACATTGGCTTAAATGAAAATTCAGTATGCATCTCTACACTACCTTATTACTTAAGTGTCAAATTTTGAGTAAGCTTATGTAACCAACTACTTTTCATCACTCAACGTGGTTCATTTACTACTCAAGTAACCTAATCCGAGTTCAAGCATGCACTCAATCTCATTCCAACTAGCATGAAAAAGTCTCATGGCAAAACAAATCAAAATGATTTAAGTGCCGTTCCATTGCTTAGTCAAAATAACATAAAATATCCTAATATGCCTAAAACATGCATCCTATTTAACAAAATGCAAACAGTAACGAAAACAATGCAATTAAGTGACTAAAACAATGCAATTAACAAAGAAAGTGTCACCTCCCTATACCTAAAGAATACATTGTTCTCAATGTGACAAGGCAACTACAAAATAAGGTAAAAACCAAACAAATGACATCAAACCAAACAAAAGAGAAAACAACTAACAAAGTAATTAAAATAATGTAAAATTTTTAGGGTAAGAGAGCTCATGGAGATTATGGTGGCGACGACGTTGGTGAAGGGACTTCAATATTATTCCTCTGAATGAACTTGAGGAATTTCTTCTTTATGTACCGCTGCTCCTTATGTACTTGCCTAATCTAGGTGCTGAGTTCATTAATTTGTAATGTCATTTATTGATGGTTAGAGGCCATTTGGTTGAGGATTTGTTGGAATCTATCGACGTCTACTGCTATAGTCGGTTCCTCTTTTACTAATTCTTCTTAGGGCTCTAGAGGTGCCTAAGATGTGGATGGTAGGAAAGTGGCTGCATCCTTGCCTTTCTTGTTCTTAACGGCTGTAGGCGTCTAAGGATTTCAGAGCTCTATAGAATAGGGCTCCAAAATTTTAGAGCATCTCAAATAAGGGACATAAAAAACATCATATCTAGTCGTACATACACTATCCACATCAAGGTTGTAAAATAAAGCCAAAGTAGTAACAGTGTATGACATACCAAAATAAGAGCTCTTCTTATTAAAACAACTCATAATAGTTAGAAAAATCCAATAAGGAGTACTTATTTTGATTTTTCTATCCATGCACCAAAGGAAAAAAAGTTCCTTAGCCAAGCACTTATTGCTTTTAGTTTTGTTAAAAACCATCAAGCATATAAATTTATGAAGAAGTAAATGCTCGGTGCTATTAATTAAAGTATTTGGTGCATTCCTAGAGTCAAAATTAGTTTCACCTGTAAGAATTTTCCAGTAATCATCCATATAAAGTCATCATGATCATCCAAAACTTTAGTGTTCGATAAATCAAAAAGTGCACGAATGACAGTATAATCAAGTTTACAAACTTGACCACCTATCCTAAACTAGAATATATCCATTTTAGGATTGTAGCACATAGTGGTGAAAAATTCAACATTATCATAGGATATATCGACACATCATAACGGATAAACCTACTCCAATCAATATTCGCAACTAATCTCTCAATGTTCCACCTTAATCCTAGATTTTCTAATAATTCAAAATCAAAGTATCTAAAAGGCATTAAGTCTCTATCTTTAAAGCCCTGAAATTGCACACCTTTGTGTTCCGAATAAATAGGGAATGGGGCACAAAAAGTGACCGCCATATCTAGTTTACCTTCTTAAAAGACTTGAAGGCATAGTTCATCGGTTGGTTTTTGGGCAACTTGCTTCTTTGGAGCCATTGGATGATTAAAATCTGTAAAAATAAGGAAGAAAGAGTTGAGCACTTTTTTTAGAGAGAAAGAGAGAAAATCTTACTAAATCTTTGGATTCTTGAATGATTAATGTGAAAGAAGTGTAAAGGATTGAAAGATTAATGGAAGAAGTGAAGAGAATACCAAGATTTGAGTGTAAGATGAAGGAATGAAGAGGTTGGGAGAGTGGGTTTCATGGTTTTAGAGAGAGAGGTTGTGAAAATTTAAAGAATGAAGAAAGAAGAAGAAGATGTTGAAATTTAAAATTTTCTGGATGGGGCTTCCCACGATCGTAGGAATCCCTATCATTCCCTCGATCGTGGGTTAACTCTCTAGAAACTTTCCAGAAAGCCTTCCTACAGTCGTGGGAAACACCCTCATTCCTATAATCATGGGTTAAGGCTCTAGAAACTTTCTGGAGAACCTTCCCACAGTCGTGGGAAACTTACCAGTTCCCACGATCATGGGTTAATCTAATTTTTCCACTTCTTAACCCTCTTCCAAGCTTAGCATGCATTCTCAACATTCACACAACCTACAAACACATCCAAATAATCTAACCAACAAGAAATTTGAAGAGAAAACAAAGTTAAAATTAAAAAAATCCAAATAAACACTAAACAAACTCAAATCAAACATAATCACGACTAAATAAATCAAACAAACAAGTAAACAAGAAACATTCAAAAGAAAATAAAATTCCATGGGTTGCCTCCCATGCAGTGCTTCTTTTAACATCAGTAGCTCGATGCTCTCCTTATGCTTAAGGTGGTTCAAATGAACGGTGTAATGGTAGTGCAGTCACTAATCTCAAAACTTGCATATGAGCGATCATGTTATAGATTCCACCTTCCTTGTGATTCTCCTTCGTTTGGCTTCTTCTATGCAATCGTTTCTTTTTGAATGCATTCCCAGGATCCTTAACATGTTCCCATTGTCCTCTAGGATCAGTTTCCTTGAGATTGGTTGGAGGTAGAGGAGAATTGTTGTCTTTATTTGACACCTTGAAAGTTATTTGTTACTTTCCTACCCTCAGAGTTAGTTCACCCCCATCAACATCAATTATCGACCGAGCAGTAACCAGGAATGGTCGTTCAAGGACCATAGGGGTTTCCACATCATCTCCAATATCCTATATGTAGAAATATGTAGAAAAGATAAATTTATTGATTTGTTCTTGCATGTTCTTAATAATCCCCTTTAGTTGATGAATTGTTCTGTCGGCTATTTTTACTAATATCTTTGTGGGTTTCTCCTAACCCTAACTTCTAACTAAAGGTATAGGGCATCATATTGATACTTGCTCTAAATCCGTGAATGCCCTATCTATGTTGACTCTATTGAATACCCTAGTTTGGAGCCCAAAACATCCATCAATTTGTCCATTTTGCTCTCTATATATCCAATTCGATCTTGCTAAAATACAAGAGGTCCTTACAGTCTTGCTTGGATACTTGTATTGTTAGTATTTCAAGAAAATTTTAGGTAGTATTTCCACCCTAGATTATAAGTATTCGAGTAAAGATTATTACCTCTTTGTGGCTAACCCAAGTAATTTACCTATTCTGTACCACTGGCTTCTAACAAGAAACATTCAGCTGAGCTATGGTTGTTTTGCCCATATAACTCACACTGTACTTACATAGCTTTAGCCGTAGATGAAGATGCTCCACATATGTTGCTCAACTTTTTGGAAAGGGCTATTATATGTGCTTGCAAAGCTGTAACAAAGTCAATCAGAATCATACCTTTTTGCTCCTTTTGCCCTTGTCTACTCCTCCCAGTTGACCACATGCAACTATTGCTCCCTAATTTTTTCAGAAGGTCATGAGCTCCATCAATAGTCTTTCTCATAAAAGAACCTCCAACAGCTACATCTATAGTTCCTCTCATGCTCTGATTTTCACCATTGTGGAATTTCTACATCAGGAACATCCTCAGAAGGTTGTTGTGGGGATAACTTCTTTGTAATTCTTTAAACCTCTACCAGGCTTCATATAGAGACTCCCCATCACTTTGCTAAGAATTTGTGATCTCCTTTATGATCCTTGTCATCTTGGTTAACAGAAAATATTTTGCAAGGAATGCTTGAGCTAGCTGCTCCCAAGTAATGATCTGCTCTAAATTTAACGAGTTGTACCACGCCTTTGCCCGATCTTTCAAAGTGAAAGAAAATAGTTACAACTTCAGTACATTGTTAAACATCCAATTAAATTGAAAGGTGTCGTAAAACTCCAAAAAATTTACAATATGGGCATTTCGATCTTTGTTGGACAACCCATAACATTGTATACTATTCTGAAGTATGTTGAGGAGTGCCAGCTTGATCTCAAAATTGTTAGTTTGAATCAATGGCCTCGCAACTCCTTGAGGACTAAATCTTAGCCTCATAAAGTTCGTCAATGTCCTCTCATTTCCTCCTTGCTCTCCTTCTTTAGACATATATTTTTTTTATAATATCTCGATGCTTCGCTCTTCTTAACTCTCTTTCGTGTATATCAAATAACTCTTTATCACTAAATTGTGTCGATCTTCGCGTGCACCTTGTGTTCATGCACCTACAAGTACATAAGGAAAAGTACCAAAAACTTTTAAATCAAAGTAATCTAAACTAAAAAAGATGCTAAATGAACAATCCTTGGCAACAGTGCCAAAAACTTGTTGAATGGAAAACAAACTCCTAATTTTACGCTCAAAACTGCAAATACGAGTCATGACTTGTAGTAATAAGTAGATATCGATCCCACAAGGATTGTGCTTAGGCACTACTTAGTTCATAGTAATCTTTGTTTAAAAATCATATTTTTAATGGAAATAAACTGAAAAATCAAATTAAATTAAATAACTAACAAAACACAAATGATAACTAAAAAATGCAGAAAGATAGAATTCAAGATTTTCACAACTAGAGATCCCTTTTTCCCTATCTTATCTCCTTCCTATTTTGTTACTGAATTGTGACTCACCTAAAATATCCTAATGTATTAACTACCCTCTCTTAAGGTGTAATTAGTTACCCCTAGCCAAAGTAAATGGAGATGATTAAGCAATCTCTTAATCTACAAAATTAATCCACCAATTCAAATAATTATAAAGTTACCCTATAGTGATCAATTAAATTAGCCAAGATCTCTCGTTTAACTATTCAATTAACTTGATGAGTGTAGGTCTATAGAATGCCAACTCTCATTGTACAACTTTACATAAATAACCTAACTCAATCTCTCAATGTATTGCAAGGTATACTTTCACCATTCATCAAAAGCTTCATTTATTCAAATCAACAAAATAGGAGTTTAACAAGAAGTTCAAAAGTAATCTCTACAAATAAATTAGCTACTCATGATGTCCATAACATCCTCAATAATCAAATAATTCATCATACAAATGCTAGAAGAGAAAAATAAAAGAAAACTTAATGAATCAAACTTCTCCTCTTTTTGGCCTGAATATGGAAAATTTGGTATTGGTATGCTCTTTTCCCAATTGTGAATGATAAACCTTGAATCATTACCTCTCCCAAGACTCTGAACCTACGTTTTTACTCAAAGAGGCAAGTCTCACATGAAGCTCCTTTGTCCATAAGGGTTTATAACCTTATATAGTCTAGAAAACCTAAAAATAAGTGAACCCTACGTGTATCTTCGAGTTAAACATCCATGATTGTGGGAATTGGCATGAAACCCACGATCGTGGGTTCTTGTGTTATGATTCTTCCTCTTCTCTTCTCCTCTTTTGGTCTCTGGCTCAACCGCAAATGTGGCCAACCTCTATTCCTACGTCAAAATGATTAATTCTTACCCAAAATCAAAATCAAAATCAAACATAAAAGAACACAATGAAGATCAAACTAAACAAAAACATACAAAATAAATCCTACAATACAACAATAATAACCTATTATGCAAGAAACACATGCCAAATACTTAGAAAAACACACACTAATGTATAACTATTAGGTACCACTTGGAATCCATGCCACATCTGAACCATCCACTGAACACCCCTTTCAATTTCTTCGCTATCAGTCTCACTCCCGTCAAATTCTTCCCCATTGAGGTTTCTTTGATTACAACAAATTAAAAGAAAGAGTATGACCCGCACCCTCAACCTATTAGGTTCTTATTTTCTATTTACCTGTATTTGTAGTCAATCTAGATATTTATATCACACTAGGGTCCAGGAGACTAAGAATGTGTGGGTACATATTAAAGAACAAGCTCACTAAACTGACCTAATATGAGAAATCCATTTACAATATTTCTTATATGTCTATGGAAATTTTCATTATGATGATTATATAAGGGATCATTTGACTTGAGGTCTCCAAAGTTATCTTGTATAGGGATTGTTATGTTTTGATACTACTTATGACCTAACCTTATCATAGGTCATTCAGTCAGTAGTCATTGAATGTAGCATGAAATATATGGAGGTAGTCAAGTGATCAAGATAGGATTCATCACCCCATAATAATTAAGGAGAATATTCTATTGTTCTCAATTAGTATTGACTCAGGAAATCCTTGGCCAAGGTAGAATGATGCTTTGTAAATAGTTCACAAATTTCATTATTTAAATTAATAGCTAATAGTGGAGAACTAATATTATTGGACTCAAAATAGAGTAAACATTAATTCCATGCTCTATATCTAATCAAAACATTGTATAATCAAAGGATTGAATTATACGAAAAAAAATCATATACGAAAAGGTTAGTCAAAACCACTTTGACGCTACTAAATATTTGGGTGGTTATTGATAAGTGCTTGATTGATTATATATTTACTCTCCAATACTTATTGATTAATATTATAAATTACTAAAGATAATTATTTTGGTTCATATTTGGTTTTAGGTACAAGTTGGAAGCATAAGAACTAAAATGAGCTAAAAGCACATCCTTAGAGCCATCCTTTTGATGTTCAACGTTATTTGCCTTTATGAAACAAGAAGGAGATGAATTATGGTGAAGATGGGACAAGAAAATGAAAGAAATGAAGTTAGTCTAACTTACACGGTTATGCATGAGACCATGTAAATCACTGGAAGGATATAGTAGCATAAAAATGTAATTTTAACACTGTGTAATTACATAAATGGCTGTGTAAGTGAGATACACGACTATTTATCTTAGCATGGCCGTTTATGTTCACACATTTAGGCAAAAATGGCATACACAGTTATGTAACTCCCAAAATCCTAATTTTTGATATAAATAGACATTCAAGCGACCAAAGAAAGGATGACTCATTTTTAAAAGCACGAAAGGGGGTAGAACTCTTACCTTTTTGATATCCATAGAAAGCTGGCCTTCTTCCTTCTAGTTCGAAGGGGAAATAGATGTTGAAGAACACATTTGGGCATTCTTTCATTTTGTATTGTTATTATTTCTCTAGAAATTATTTATGTTATTCTTTGCTTAATATTTGGGAGTATGAATGATTAATTTTCTTGTTCTTAATAGATTATTTATGTATGGACTTATTTCCAAATTCTATATTACAATACGTAATTATTGTATCTTTGATTCATTTATGGTAACTAATGGTAGTGAATCATTAAGGATAACATAGCATAGGTTAAATGACTCGAGTTTATGTGGTTGTTGCCTAGATTAATCTATTTTCCTAGTTTATAACGCGATTGTTTTACTAAATCTAGAGAGGTTATTCTAGGTTGTTTGATAGCTAGGTTTAATCTAAGAACCTATTTTGATTAGATATGACATAAGGGAAAACTAGTGTTAACAAAGCTTATTGTTAATCTACAATTAATAGTTTCTAAGAGAGGTATAAGAACAACATGAAAAATTAAGTGTACGCATTTATATGTAAGCCAAGATTGAACCAAGAACCAAATTCTAAGCATATTCATTAATTTTAACATTTTTCCACTGTTTTATTTATTTTAATTTCAATATTTTATTTTTACTTTATTTTGTTTATTAACTTTAACTAAACCCCTTTCATATCTTAAACACCATTTCATTTATTACAAAAGCTACACATACACTCTCTGTGGATACGATCCCTACTCACCACTACTATAAATTTTATTATATAAAGTTAGGTTTTACTTTCTAGTGTGTTCAATATACATAAAATATTTTAGCACTGCTGTTAAGGAGTGCAGTGATTTAGTTTTTTTATTTTTTTTGGTTTTTCACATATATTTGTTTATACTTAGTTTTTATAGTTATTTATTGATCTTTTCATGTTTGTAAGTGTTTGTGTCTAGTAATGATGAGATCTCATCAACAAATTCCCTAAATTTTGATCCAAATATAAAATGGACACTGCAAAGGAAGTATGTCAATGTTGTTGGGGCAATTTTTTCTATAACCCATATTCCTAATCGTATAACTCAAGTTGGAGAGATCATTTGATCCTTAGTTATAGAGGGGATACCTAGCAAAATTACTTCCTAGATAGGTTGCAAGGTGCATAATAATTCCCACATAGACTATAAGCCTCCTATTCCAACTTAAGTATATCTCTGGATGATATAATTAAGTCTTTTCCCACTAATACTCTATATTTTTAGCAAGATGAAAAGCAATTTCTGTAAGAGACAAGATCTCAATTCCAAGATACACGGTCTAGCATCCAAAATTTGGACAATCAAATGATTCAGATGGCAGTGGCTATTAACTACTTAGAATCATAAAGTGGAGGAAATTTGTCATCCCAATCTGAGGAAAATCCAACGAATATTAGCCCTCTGACCTTAACTAGTGTTAAGAAGCTTGAGAACCCTAAGAGGACTATTCAGAGAATTGCTAGTGAAGAAGAAATTAAGAAGCAGTTTAAAGGAGAAAGGGATATATCATCTAGCTCAAAGTTAAATGCTAAATCTTGAATTGTTGTTAAGACTAACCCTCTACCTTTTTCTAGTAGGTTGGAGAAATTGAACATGGAGGAAAAGGGTAAAGATTTTGGAGACTTTACAAAAGTATAGGGATCTAATAGAGATTAAGAATTTGAAAATAGGGAAGACATTGAATGTAAGTGGTCATCAATTCAGGCCTTATCTTAAAGAATCTTAAGTGGAAAATGCAGAAGTGGAGACACCTAAAGACTATAATTTTGTCACATGAAGAGGAAAGTACGGAGTTAAGGTAGTGACAATAAACAAAGGCGTTGCTTAAGAGGTAACCCAATGGAAGTTTGTTCCTTTTCCTTTACATTTTTATACTGTTAATTTTGATGAATGTTACATTTCTTACATTTATTGTTGCATTAAGAGCAATGTAAGTTTTAAGTATAGAGATGGGAATTATCATGTGTGCTTTTAAGTTGTTTTTTTCTTATGTGCATGTGTGTTTTTTAAGTTTGATTGTTTCTTACTTGTGTTTAAGTATAAAAGAGAGAGAGTGTGAGAGAGAGAGAATTAAATCAAACAAACAAATATTCTCTTTTTTATTGCTTCTAAGACTACATAGTCATAATTAGATAGTAGAATTAACTAGAAAAATTCATGACAATTTGGGCATGTATTTATGTTCTTGTGATTGTTCAATGTATGTTATCTTTAGAAGAGTAGTGACTAGTGGTTAGACATAAGCCAGTGAGATTTTGAGCCTTTTTAAACTAACATATTCATAACAGTCTCATTGTTTTTTGATAATGTGTGACCTTCATGACATGTACATCTTACGTTTCTTTGATTTTCTATTCGAGAGCACATTTTTATCATATGCATTAATAGCCTACCTATTGATATGATTTTTCCTATTGTTAAGCCCCCTTGAGCTTTATTAGCCTTTTCTTTTTGTGCTAACCTAACCAAATGTCTTACCCAAACCTTAAAACTAA
>JANQBM010000009.1:14353352-14369352 GCA_025594535.1 Erythroxylum domingense | reverse complement strand
ACGTGTTCAAATATGATAAATTATTCTCAATATCGCGCTCCTACTAAGCCTTACAAAATCGAATTTCCAATTTAAAGCAGATGAGTAGAGGCATTGAATTTGTAAGTGTGAACAACTCTTTTAATTTGGATAGAACACTGATAAAGATCAATGTGGGAATTGTTTCCATGTATCTTGAAAGAGATGCGTTGTCCTGACACCAACTTTATACGAGTAATGGGTTAACAATGAAAAACTCTAGTAGGGGAGAATACATCTTAGTACTAGAACACAGATTGAGAACGCCATCTTTGAAGATCCTATCAAAGCATTGAGACAGCTCCGACGAGAGGGATCATTGAAGGATTATCTTGAAGGTTCGACTTATTAAGAAGATGGTGGATTGTTTCCTAAGATTTATATACAAGAGTGATGATGACGAGATCGTTGATATCACCCAACATCACTCACCTAAAGGGTATACCAACACCAAAAGACTAGATATATCATCTTAGTTTTCTATCCTGGAAGTGATAACTTATTTCAACTTTCATTTCCAACATTATGGACAAGGCTGCTAAAAGAAGAGGCATTCATATATGTAAAAATTTATATAAGCATAATATGTGCTCAAATGCGATTAGCATTTAGGGTAATCTTCTAAGAATTCTATCAACAAGAATTCTATTTTTTATTTCTCTACTTTCTTTCTTTTCTGCCTGATCTCTTGACATTTTTTAGTTTCTAAACTCTAACTTCATCTAATCTTCTAATCTTCTTTTTTATTTTAACTCTTGATACAATAAGCTCAAAAAGAATAATAGTGGTATTATGGCAAGACCTGTCCAGTTCAAGATAATGGTGACACTTTTGCATGTTTGCACGAGGCTACACAATCTATGACTTAACAATATCTTCTATGAGGAATGTAGTTAATACATTTGTACCTGTGAGTCAATTGCAACTTTTGGAGGTCACCAAGAACTACAAACCAAGTAGCGTCCTATGTGGCTTGGGCGATTGACATATGATCTTGATCTATTGACCTAAGATTCTCACTTTCTAGTTCACCACTTGCTTCCTTTGATCTCCCAAAAGAATCAGAAGGAATGTTGATTCCAGCAAATCCAATCATAACAGCAACAGCCCCAAGATAATTCATCAGGCGAGGGGCACGCCCTCTGAGTGAATCTACAACAGCTGCCAATGGGACTTGAATAGTAAGGCCAGCTGTTGCCACGGTGGTGGTTGTCAAAAGAACGGCCTTGGCCCATAAATAGTCACTCAATACATTATCCAACAAGCCTGTTTAAGAATAAAGGAATCAGAAGAAAAGAGGGAAATAGTTATTTACAAGTTCTTTAGATATAAGAAAAAATGGCTATAGATCTTACACAGTTAGAATGCAGTTCTACGAGCTGTTTTACAAGCAAGAACAGATATATATCAAATTCTTCAATGACAGATTACAGTAGCAAAACCATGAGATGATTTTCTTGTGGTCAACACAAAACAGATTGCGTGGAAAACAATAAACATATGCTATTTTCTTATTGAAAGGGACTAGGCTCCAAAGGGGCAATCCAGGCAACAGTATCTAAGATGATAAGGCCATAGGATCTTTCAGAAACTTATGGCTAATCACTTTTGAGACATCACCAGACACCAAATGTACAAAGATAAGTAGCTTCTTATTTTATTAAAAAGGAAACAACTTAGATCTCAATGGAATCAAACATTAAGAGGTAATCCCATAGGAAAACAGAAACTGTTGTGATTCTTTCGGTTACTAATTCCTTTAACACATAACATTGATATAGGTATCCACTGGAACAAAAGTTGTTATCCTCAATAATGATATGCAGTTTAGGAATCTCCCACCACAAGTGGTTCAGTGGGCTAATGGAAGCCAGACGAACTCAAGTTCACTAAAACAGCTAACATTCAATATACACCATGCTTAAAATTGATGAATATGACGAACAAATGCATCAAAGTACAGATCTCTCAATCAATCTTATAACTAATATTGGCTGCATGTCAAGCCAATTATCAACACCTTTACTATGCGAACTTACATGTAGTCTGTGTATAATAGGCAATTTTTTAAAAGGGTAGCTTGACCCTCAAAAGCCACCAAGTATGATTACTTAAAGCATAAAGAAACCACATCATTACAGAATAACAATAACTAGATTACCTAACATATCATCGGCATTTAAGTGAAAAGCACTCAAAAAACAAGAAACCACTGCACCTATGCAGATGTACTTTCGACCATAAAAACAAGAGGATGGCAGAGAGGAGCAATTCTTGATGAAAATAAGATAACATGCAACCAAAATTTTCAAGGAAAATATGACACTTCGTAGTTGAAACAAGGTCATATAGTTGGAAGCAACCAATAGAAATTTGAATCCAATGCAAAACAAGAATGTGTTAAATACAAACCTTTGCCAACAATTAGACCAAACTGTTTCCAAGTCAGCATATTAAAAGGCTCCAAATTGGTGAAATTTAGTATGAGGGCCACTGGGAGGAATATGAAGATGTTGAAAAGTCCTATGAACCCGAGGAACTGTGCCATACTTGCCTGGCCACCTTTTCCATCATCATCTGGTAGCTTTAAACGAATGAGTGTAATATACACAGCATACAACCCAGCTGAGAGAAGAGCGAAAAAGTCCCCAAGAAGTGGATTTGAGGCAATAGAACTTAAACTGCTTTCTGAGTCCCCCAAGCTAACAATTATAGTTCCAGCCATGCATAGAAGTACACTTGAAAGTTTCAACCAAGTAAACTTCTCTCCAAGGCAAGCCAGAGAGACCAAAAATGTGAAAAGACTGGATGTAGTACTTAAGATGGTATTTGACTGCACAATGAAAGGGGAAATTCAGAAACACTAACATATTGCAGACACAAGCATGAGTAGAATTGAAGGAGACTTACTGTCACAGTAGTGTACTTCAATGATAAGTTGAAGGTGAGCTGAGCAAGGAACCAAAATGGGCAAATAAGCAGGCTGACCTTTGCCATTCTAGTACGTGTCCAACGTCCTTTTGAATCAACTCCATCATTAGCATCCTCATCTACTTTAAGTTGACCAGGTAAAGCCCTTTGTACCTCATAACTAACATATCCTGGACTCGAACCACCATCTTTCCCACAAGGACCATTCTCTCCTTGTTCCACAATCACAGATACTTCCGACCCATCAACTTTTGTCACAAAACTACCCTCGTCAAGAAGAATGACCTGCTCGGAGTCTCCTACTTCTTCCAAAGGACTGCGCTTTTTGTTCCTCCAGAACATAACAGTATCATAAGAATCCTCCAAATGCCGTCCAAGTTCAACGATTGGAATGTACACCACAAACAATGAATTGCAAATGTATGTAATGAGAAATGGTGAAACGCCAGCATCAACCACAGATTGAACTACAAAACTGGCAGCTATCCAGATGGTGGCTACAGCAACTATGTAAATCAAACCAAGAGCCCATCTCCAAACTTCACGGTCCATATCCTTAGAAGCCATAATTAAAACCCAAAAAACAAAAAAAACTTAATATTCCAAAAAGGCTCAGATATTTCACCCAAGTCTCAATTCACAGCATACGAACAATCATATTCATAGATCCCTTAGGGTAGACAATATGGCATATCCCAGAACTGAGTGAAACCGAATATCATCGAACCTGGGGTAAAATATAGAAAAAGAGAAAAGGCAACTAAAACAGAAGTTGGCGTCTGACCAACCAAGATATTTAAAGAACTTGATAAGAACCCAACAAAATTCTCGAGTCAAAAGTCTCTCAGCGCTTACAAACGTCGAACAGGTGAATCAGAATAAGTGGGTTTCCGACCGAAAATTGGGGCCTTCTGGGACTATACACGCGGGACCTGAGAATAGGATTTATGTTGTGATCCAAACGCTGGGAACAAGTTCGTCTGTCGCTTCAATCCATTGCAAGAGAATTTTGTGCATTTAAATGAGGTGGTATAAATTAAGAATTCAAAATGGAATTTATATTTTTAGTAAATTTAATAAAAATAATCTTGTATATTTAAATGAGGTGGTATAAATTAATAGAGAATTAAAAATAAAATTTCTATAAGAGATAATTTGGTATATTTAAATAAGATGGCATAAGTTAAAATATAAAAAAAAACTAATTTATTTAGTAATCATTACATTACTTTTCTATAATTAAGTTTTTAAATATAATTTATTATTTTAAAAATTAATAATAATAATAATAATAATAATAATGATAATGATGATAATTATTTTTCCCCTCTCTCTCTCTCACCCCCTTTTTTGTCTTCTTCAATTTAGTTGTCGCCCTCTATTTCAACGAGAAAAAAGCTTGGTGATCGCTATCTGGAGACCATTACTGACTATTATTATTAAAAGTATTGAAAATATTATTTTAATAAAGTAAATTTTTTATTTGATAATAATGATCACTAGTAACTAAATAAGGACCATATAATTTGGTCCTTTCAATCATGAAGTCCCCTAAACTTTGAGTTCAATTATACATGTATTATACTGTAGGCTTTTGGATTTCTGACAAGATTCCTAGAATGGATACTAAAATGTCTTACAATTCCTTCGTACAGCATATTGATGTGTGGAATTCTAATTAATCTCGTTAAAAAGGCAAGAGGAATCATGTAATGCGATACACTTTCCCTTTATTTATTTGCTCTAGGAATGGAGGTTGTCCCAAGACTCATCAAGTGATGCATGATTCAAACTTTACAAAAAAAAAAAAAAAAAAGTGAGAGGTGAGAGATACACAACTTATCATATGCAGATGACTTGCTACTCTAGAGATTTTCAATTAATGGTCAATGCCATAGAGATTTTTAAGCATCTATACCATAATTATGAATATGGAGAAAAGTTATTTCTTTATCTCTGCATTTACATCTCACTCATCGGGTTGGTTTTTTTCAATCACTAATTTGGAAGAAAAGCTTCACCTATTTGGGGATACCAGTGTCTCATAAAAGGCCCACACTCTCTTAATTATTGCCCTTAATCACCAAAGTTAAGGATAAGTAACTAGTATAACATATCACTATCATTTGTTGAAAGAATTCAGTTGATCAATGTAGTGCTGAACTCTATTCATGTCCATCGGTTTGCTCACATTGCCCTCTGTTATCCTTACTAAAACAACAGAGAAATGTCCAAGGAATTTTCTCTTGGTTGGTACTTCCAACTCCTCATATATAACTAAAGTTACTTTGGAAGTAATAGATCTTTTAAAGAAGTGGGTCTCACGATCAGTCGACTGAAACTCAAGAGCAATTCACTTATGATAAAGTTGTTGAATCCAATCGTGATTGAATCACGTACGTAGCAAAAAACAAAATTTTTACAGATTCTGAGTAGATCCTAATAATCGAATAAACTTGAATAAAACATAAAACGATTTAGAAATCGTACGTTGTAAATCTTCCTATTAAAAAACCTTTGAAATGTTTTTTGATTGATCAATCATAAGCTATTCAAATGTCCAACCTTTGATGATATTCATATAGCAATTCTCAAGACTGGTTTGAGAGGAAGAAGATAAAAAGTGCTAGCTTCTAAAATATTATTCCATTTAAATAGAAAAATCATAAAAATTAAATTTCCTGAATTATAATTAAAATCAAATTCTAATTCTAATTAATTTAATTTTAATAAAATCAAATATCTCATATTTGATCCCCAAAGTTTCTCAAACTTTATAATTAAGTCCAACTTAATTAAATTGATTTTTCTTTCACAAATTGTTCTTTGATGTGTAACTCATTAGGTTCCTAATAAATTGACAATAGTTATAAATTATAATTTTAATTCACAATTAGAATTAGATAAATTAAAACTTCTTTTAATTTATCTTTACTTCCCTAATTAAACAATTCATAATCATAAATTATGATTGACTGTAACATCCCGTTACCCACCTTAAGGCTAAAATTTGTAAATGTGAGAGATTACAGGAAATTAGGAAACACATTTCATGCTCATGCATTTCATGATATGCATATATATGTGAATAGTGAATTTTGCACACATCGAAAATGACTATACATGCATTCATTGACAATTGCTGGGTATAATTGTTTGTAAATGTGAATTTATCACATTCACATGGTATGGTTTCTACAGGTAAACCAGAAAATATCCTTTATTCTATGTGTTAAGATATTTATTATATCTTATTATTTAATTTTGACATTTTTGATTATTAGATCTTCAAGATATTGCAATTCATAAAATCCAAATCAAGATGAGGTGTAGCTAGGTGATAGTTTTTTATTTGAATTGGATTTTTGGATAATGATTCACATATAAAAGAAGTCTATCTTGAATAGGAGTATAAATGCATCACGCTACTATTAGAAAACAGTAAGAGTGCAAAAGAAGTCTAGTTTGCATAGGTGATTAAGTGGATTACACTGCTAAATGAAGGATATCGTGAGATTCCTGAAGTTTGTGTAGCTTGCATGTGTGACTCCAAGTTTGGGACTTCCTATGTGCGTGATGGTAGTCTAGACTCCTTGCATGTTTGACTTTCTCTTTCTCTTATCTGGGATTATTGTAGGTGTGTGGCAAGTGAGTTGTGGGTCTTTTGTTTTGGTGATTAAAAATTGCATGGAAGGATTGACGTGCTGATCTTTATGTTGGTACAATTCCATCTTAGTGCAGCAGTCTATATTAATTAATTGGGTGATGATAATAATGTGTGTATTGTAATCTTTTATTAGGAGTATCTACAGCTGTCTTTATTAGAGTTTCACGTGAGTGGGTTGAAGGTGACATGTGCTTTGATAGCCGTATGCCTTCGTTGGTTGGTTGTCGTTAATGAAGTTTTAGTGCAACTGTGCTTTTGTTTTTGTCTTTGCGTGGTTCAGCTGGGTAAATTCATGAGTTTTTGTTAGCTGGCTTTCTATGGTGTTTATGTGGTTTTGTCAGGTTGCCCAATGTCATCGATAGTGATTTTTGTATGGAAAACTTCTAGCAGTCCCGATGATTTTGTGGCTGTAATTTTTGGTGTTGGTTTGGTGCAAAAAACTTCAATAGTTGTCTTGTTGTGGGTTCATCGTAGGTGTATAAGCTCATAACGTTGTAGGTGTGTTTAGAAAATTATTAGTGAGCTGAAGCAGTATGGTTGTGTGCATGAACCATTATTTTGGACGATATGTATATGACCTCTCATCTAGAATAGGAGTGTGTGTGTCATGCTATCGTGGGCTGAAGGACAGTGTTAGTGAACTACAGATTTTGTGCTGGTGCGTGCATGACTCCCTCTTCTAGACTTTGTCTATGTGTTGTAGGTGGTGTGCGAGCTTGGTATCTTCTTTAATTCTCCAGCGTAGATTGGAATTTGGGAGCTGATATATTTTTTTGACTGACTACAATAGTATTATTGGTGAATAACTGTCAGATTTATCTTTGGAAGAGCTGAAAAAATTAGGAAGTTGTTATTTTTCCATCTAAAGTGTATTCGTTTTTGTTCCTAGTTATTTTAATCACTTAAGTTATTTGTTTATTGTTATTTCATTGAAAGATTGTTGAGAAAAATTCTCTGTTGAAGTTAGTATGAGGTGGTCATATTATTGGGTGGGAAATTCTTTCACGGGTTGTGAGGATGAGGGATAGTGTTAAGGGTTGAGTAGTATCGGCTCAATAAAGCCTTGTATAAAACTATTGTCATTAGTGAAATAATTAAACTGGGTGAGGGCTCTATAAATATAGGCAAAGTGCGTCGAGCTGCGTTATTAAATTTTAGTGTTGATTTATATTTGTGCGTTTAATTTTTTCTGATTTTTAATTATGCTAGAAACGACTGTGATAAATCGAAGAGTTTGCGAAACCATTATAACCTACGGTTTTTCACTATGATTGCTATCCTAGGAAAACTGTCAATTAGGATAAAATGTTCGACAACAAACTAATGACAAATGTTTTCTTTTCTCTAACTCTCCTTAATCTTTAAAACTCATTTTTCCTATGCCAATTCTTGAAATATTTATAGAATAAGGAACTTCCTCTATTTCTGACGATCTTTCTTATGTCCTTTTGCTAAGGAATACCGGACCGGACCATGTGAAAATGACAGATCAAACAGGAACTAAAAACTATGCTTTGATAAATTAGCGTATAAAATCTGGAAGGAGAGGAGCAATTGTATGTTTTAGAGCAGGAGACATAAGGAGCAAATCTTCAGCGAATTACTTAGTAGGATGAGTGAATACGTTATAATTCTCACAATAGATGAAAAGCATAGTGTAAAGATGAAGTGTTCACCTATGATCTCTTGGGACCTAAGCTGTCAGGTTTTGACCACTATATTGTAAACATTGGTTTTCCTTTTGATTATCAATGTAATTAAATTATCAAAAGAAAAACTTAGGTCCTTTCAGCAATTAACTCACTTAAAAAGCATATTTATCTCACTAATCTAACATGAATTACAATACAAATGCTTATGTTTTTGCAAATGATTAAATATAAATTAAAATCATGCACAATTATGTAAAATTTAAATAAAATTAAAATTAAAATATTCACTGTGATGGGCAATGTTGTATCGTATCGGACTTAGTACCGAATTGAATTCTGGTATAGTATTGTATAGGTATCGATCAATACTGGGTATTATTTTGGGTAATTTTTAAAATTTATGAAATAATCCCTAAATTTTTTAAAAATAGTCCATTGTCATATTGTGCAGTTATACTGTATACTTTTAACCCTGTCTCCAAAAATCATAATAATAATTAATAATCACAATTAATATGAAAATAATAATTTTCAGATATTTCATATATAAATAATAACTACAATTTATATGAAAAAGACAATCATTATCATACAAATATAAAATTAAGAACGATACAAAGTATTTAAAATATTACAATTTCAATTTTCATTATGTAATAAATAATAATTAAATCGAAATATCCAATAAAAAGAATAATAAATATTCTTAACTCTCAAATTATTACAATTTACAACAAGAGTACGTGATAAGGAAATAACTAAGTGGAATTGAAACATGAAACAAAAACATATATTATTTAATTTACTATTAGTTAAATATATTATATATTTAATTAATTATTACCAAAATTATAAATATCTTAATTTAATTAATAAAATTAATTTAATAATTATTAATAAATATAATAAATTTAAAAAATATTTTTAAAATATATAAATTTCAAATAAAATTTGGTTTAATAATTAAAAAAATATAAAACAAACATTAGTTTATAAATAATAATTTTTAAATTATTTATTTAAAAAATAAAATATTTTATTAATACTTTATTAATAAACATTATATAAAAGATTAAAATAAATTTAATTAAAATAATTTATTTTTTAATTTTTACTTGTATAATTATTATTAGTAATAAAAATATTTATTTTATTTTAAAAATGAAAATTAAAAAAATCACAACAAAATTTGAACTAAATAACTAATTAAAAAAATTTGAAAAAAAAAGAAAGAAGGGGGATTTTTAAATTTTTTTTGAAAATTTTGTTAATAAGTCCCTATTTTTTTCAAAATTTCTAGTATCGGCCAATATATGACCGGTATTATAAATACCATAAGTACTGGCTGATATCAGACGAAATAAATTAGTATTGACTAGTATTTACACTCAGTACATAAGCACCTATATTTCATTCTGTTCTCGGATCACTATAATATATGCACTACTCGATATCGGCAGGTATAAAATAAAATTCAAAACCTTGGTGATGGGTGCGACTGTAATCCACCAAATTCCTACACATTTTTCATTTCCCATTTAAGATGAATGTGATATGGAAAGTCAATCTACAATGATAGGTGTAGGCTCGTATTGTCATGTAACTTAATTCATGAATGGTGCTATTGCACCTTCCGTTAACAAAAGGAAACAGTGGCAGCTGGAGAATTATAATTGACTGTATTAGAGGGAAAAACACAGATAACAAGTTATACAAAAGAAAATGATGGTATTTAAAGATTTCTGCAACAATCCTTTTAGCTGATGGATAAGGAAATCCAAAAGTTCGTAAGTATTAGTAATGCACAAGGTTCTGCGTGCCTTGAACTTCCAGTGGCTGTTTGATTTTGATTTTTATTGTTCTAAAGAATCTCATAGACGCTACAAGTATTATTAACGACTCTTTTCGTATTATCTAAAAGACAATCAAGGCCATTGTCATAATTCATATTGAAAATAAAGAAAAATAAATTAAAAATAATTCGACACAATTAAAGAAATTAAAGTAGCCAAAGAATGAAAAATCAACCAATAAAATAATATATTTGGAGTTCAAGTCCTCCTAGGATTTCTCATGCAATCATAATTTTATTAACCAATTTATTCTAAAGTTCATTGGATCATAAAAATTCCTAGATTATGATAATATCTTTTTCAAGACTATTAACACCTGGTTTGATTTATGAATTTTACTATTAAGTTTGATTGTAATACAGAGGATTTATATTGATCCATCTCTAAGTTTGCATGTATCTCCTTTCAATTATGTTAGATCTATTCATACAAAAGATTTATCAACCCCAGTTGCATGAAATTATACATAAAATAATATGTTAACAATATTAATTCGAGAATAATTAAGAATACATAATTGAATCTCAATAAAAAATAAATTAAATTAAATCAAAATCACTACAAGGTCTATTTCGGGTTCATCTAATCTACATATCAAAAGGTATTTAGCCCATAATAATAGAAAGTAAAACATCAAAAATAAAGAGAAAATTGGAAATCTTGGAAAACATCGTTGGAGTCCTTAAATCTAAAAAAAATTCACTCTACGTTATGAAAATTTGCTCGGAAGGGGTTTCTTTGGTTGGTTCATTCTATTTTTCATCGTTTTATGGTATATACATCGTCCAAACCTTCCTACAGGGCCATGTACATTGCCCTCTAAACTCTCCTATAAGGCCATATACACCGCCTGCACTGTATAACTTAATTAAAACAACTCGAAATTGCTCATAACTTGTTTGAATTCATTATTTTTTTGCTCTAAGAATTAGACCTAGAAACAAAAAATGAATTACTTAAGTACCAAAATCAATAAAAATACTCTAATAAACAAAGAAAATGCACTAAATATGGACTGAGATAAGACTAAATAACCACTTATCAAAGGTAAGAGTAAGACAACTGTTTGAATGATAATAATGCATTTTGAGCCCATTATAACAACTACGTGATCTTTTTATGCAACTTTAATTACACATAAGGACTTATCTATTGACTTTTTAGAGATGACTAGAGAACTCAACGTACAGGTGAGGCACATAAACTACCTTAATAAAGAATAGTTCCTTTGAGGCATACATAAACTACCTTAATAAAGAATAGTTCCTTTAGGCATTGCATTTCGATGTTGTTGCCTGTAAATGTAGAATTATTGTTGAGGGTATTGAATGGTCATCCAAAAGAACCATCTGATATCATTGCATGGTTTTTCTTAGTATAGCAGAAAAGGAGGGAAGTGTTTGAGAGCACTTTCATTGTAGGTTACCAATGAACATTGTTAGGTTGACCATAACATATAGTGCCGAGGTGAATATAATATATATTATTTCCATTAATGTTTAATTTATGTGTTTGTAAATGTCAACCCATGAGTTCATAAATTTATGAATTAATTTTTTATTTTTAAATAATACATAGATAACTAGAACTAGACCCAAATTAGAAGATGGTACAAAAAGTTTAACCATATAACGAATGATGGTACATGTCTTTGATAAAGTGAAACTATACGATTAGTGAAATCAATGCATATATTTATAAACAATAATAAGTTGTTTGAAAAATTAGTTGCAATTTATAAACTCATAAGAAATTCATACACTTTCAAATGGGAATATACTGATTGCATAAAAAATAATATGCATTAATACAAAATGTACTTGAACTCAATTCATTCGATAACAACTATAAATAAAAGTTAGTACCAGAACTTAAGTGAGTACTATAAATACAATCTTTGAGTACAAATCATATCATACCTCCATAAGAAGTGTACTAGTTTCTTTTGTGTTCAATACCACACTTATGTACCAAATACACCATCATTCATTACATAATCAAGAAATACACTTTGAAATGGGGAAATATTAAAAAAGGAAAAAAATCATGGCCCAATGTAAATTATACCAATAGTCAAAAGCATCCATGAATGGTCAATCTGAAGCAACATAGACCTTATATGGGCATGTTCTCAACAATGTAGGTCATAGATATCGTATATGAAATTGTATGCAAATAAGCTATTATGGGACAGATTTGACAAACACTTTTATGGTCAATTATGGTTCATGTTAGAATTATTGAATGGACTACACATTTTTTATGTACACACTTATACAATTGATTGAGAAACTTACACACTCATCTTATCATTTTAGACTATGATATATTCACTATTTTTTGTGGTAAAGATTATACACCAAGAGCGATATATATCTTGAATATTAATCTAGTGAAATTTGAACAATATATGTTAACTCATCACATATAAATGTCATTTTTATTTAAAATAATATAAGAAGTTTAAGTGATAAGAAGATTGTTAGTCCCTAATGAAACCCAAGAAGGGGAAGGGGAGTGAATTGAGTGTTTATAAAATAAAATTTTTTTCTAACTAATAACGTGAATTTATCAACATCAATATGTATATATGAATAAATGAATTATTTAACATTAACCAATCAAATAATTGATAATAATTTAAAGAGGATAGGGAAGAGATATTCACATTAATTTATAAAGGTTTGATAAACAATCCTTGCCTACTTTCACTTTTAAGACTCTTCTTGGAATTCCACTATAATTCCTCTTTTAAGGTGAAAAATAACTTTTGTATAATCTTTCTCAGCAAATAGATATTGTATTACAATCTTCTTCAAACGTAAAGAGGATCCTCATCCCACTTGGATCACCCTAAATTACAATAATATAATTCCCCAACCAAATAATACAATTAAAAAATCTCACTTTATCACTTAATGGCTCTAAAGGCACTAACTCTTGCAAATATGAGATAATGATGCTTAAATGATCGAATACAACTTATAAATGTGTGTAAAATACACCCAAATGATTCTTGATGCTAAAAAAAGATAAAAGTTTATTTATAATATTTTTAGGATCCCAGCTAGTCGTTAGAGCCAAGAACTAGCCATTATAATGGCTATTTATTGAGCATTAATCGACTAATATGTTTTAAAAACATCAAGTTTACTAGTAATTGGGACATTGGTTGGCCAAGAACTAGCCATTATAATGGCTATTTACTGAGCATTAATCGACTAATATGTTTTAAAAACATCAAGTTTACTAGCAATTGGGACATTGGTTGACTGGTAGGCATATTGTTCGACCAATACATCAACCAATGTTATAAAAACTCATGGTACATCAAATTTAAAAACTTTAAACTTTATTGGTTGATCACTAACCCATATTGGTCAACTAATTACCAAAAAAGCATGATTTTAACAACTTTAAATTCTTAAACTGCAAGTATGATCTAGAAACTCCTGAAAATGTTTACTAAAGTTTGTTTGAAAGATTAAGGCTTTTGTATTAAAAAAAGGTTCAATACATTTTGATTAATTAAAGGATTTATGCAATAAAGTGAAATGAATTGTTTATTTATGGTAAGCCCTTTAAGCTATCAAAATAAACAAGATGAACTTACAATAAGTAACAAATAATATAAGATGGCCTTAATATATCTTGATCTGTTTCTATGCTTTAGTTGATCTTAATGATGAAGATTGCAAACTTCATCTTTTCTTTTATAAGCCATCTTTATGACTATATAATATTCTCATATTTCTTTTTATAAAAACAGTAAACCCACTAGTAGTATTTAAGTTTTATCATCATTGAAACATTGATTGGAATATCCCTTTATTCAATAATCTCCCTTTTTAATGATGAAAAAATATTTGTGATATTAGAAAATAATATAAGAATTAAGCATATAAGCAACTATCCATATTAAGATAATAATAGGCTCCCTTTTATTTCACATATAAAATATAATTCAATATTACAAATATAATTCAATATTAAGAACATAAATCAATACAAAAGATACTAATCATTAGAGAAATATCCATACCATAAATGTTCATATAAAAATGTATATAAAAAATATCCATACCATAAATGTTTACCACATAAAAATGTGTAAAAACAACAATCACTTTGCTTTAATTTTAGCATTCTCCTTTGAATAAGAATTGTTTTCCCCTCCTTAGAAACAAAAAAAATCAATTAGTCGGAGAAGGAAAGCAATTCTCGATCAAGCTATGTAAATTATTAAGTTGATACATTGTGATGCTCTAAAAAGAATCAAGTTTGCCTTGCAATATACTGAGCTGATATTCAATAGCCGTTAAATGAGCATTAGGTGGAGGCGTATGACTTCGTTGTGAAATAGTAGTCTCATCAATGGTAGGGAGCTCAATAGTGTTAAATACTCCAAGGTGAAATGGTGTGACATCACTATCCCAAAGAAGCAAGGGGGACTTGGGATCATTCCTATCATTCAAATGCGAAAAGTACTACTATTTAAGAGGATTTGGAGATTATTCACTAACAAAAAAACATTGTGGATTAAACGGGTTAATGAATATCATCTTATACATTAGAATTTCTGGCAAATCCAATAGTCCAGGGATTTTTCATGGATATCTAGTCATATGTTTACCTTGAGGGACATATTTTATCCCTATGGTGATGGGGAGGATATATGGCTATGGTTTGACAATTGGACCAACTATAGTTCTTTCATTCAAAGAACTAACCTTTCTAGGATTAGAAACTGAATCCCCTTTGATGTTAGAATGTCTTTGCTTCTACATAATTGTGAGAAGGTTAGAAAATTTAAAATATTTCACCTAATGGTAGATTATTTACCTAACATCTCTACAGGGTAAAGGAAGGACAACATCATTTGGGCTCCCCATTCTAGTGGTACTTTTAACAATAGTTCATGTTATAAGCTATTGGTTTATAATCCAAAAGTGGTACCCTAGGTTGAAGTCATTTGGAAGTAAGTTTTAGACGACAAAGTAGTTGCTTTCACTTGGCTAGTGATTAACAATCGACTTGGAACAAAAGGCAGGTAGTTTGGGGGTTTTGATCCCATTTGTTTCCTTTGTAAACAAATGAATGAAAGCAAACGATCTCTTTTTTAAATGTAACTATAGTAAAGCAATTTGGAGTAGATTTATGGTTATGTTACAACTACCTAGGTACACTTTTGAGTGGGCAGAGATTGAGAATCTAATCATAAGGTGTACTTAATATGGTCAGAGAATGGTATGATTACCAAGACTTCTTTTCACACTGCCATTTACTCCATTTGGAGGTACCGAAATAGGAGAATATACAAGGGTGTGGAAGAAGGCAAACAGCAACTTGCGGAGAAAATTGTAACTAGGTAAGAGCTAACATTATAGCCAATGACAAAAAAAGGCCTAGTTAGCCATGAAATCAAAATGAAATGGTCATTGTAATGATATTTATTATAGTTATCTTGTTTACTGGTTAGTTAGCTTAATTTGTTGCAGATAATATGATTCATTTTAATGTTGTGTAATAACTTTTGCTAATGTAATGTAATGTTATTGTAAATTTTAAAAAATATGTTTTAGGTAACCAAACAAGCTTGGTTCTTTGATTGTTATGTTCTTTCTTCTTTTTAACCCATACTTTTAAGGGTTTGCTTACCGTTCTTTGTTTGAGAAAAAAATTAGCAACATTTCTAAACTTACCACAAAAATGATGATGCATAAATGCATTACTATGTGTTTGCATAATGAGAAACCTTCCTTTGGACATTAAAGATGTAAAAACCCGTTTCCATAAAACGGTTCGGACCAGAGAAACGGGTCCAAGTGAGGTCAATCGGAGAAGTTAGGAAAACACATCTCATGCTCATGCATTTGTGA
>JANQBM010000009.1:14328546-14340463 GCA_025594535.1 Erythroxylum domingense | reverse complement strand
CAAGATAAATAATGCCTTTAAATAATTTGTCACTAAAATACAACCAAAGCGATTGGCTGTAGGGCATAAACCAACATATTCATCCCATGAACTTTATCATATACTTATGCATATGTATAATTTAAAGAATGCCTTTAAATTATTATGTCACTAAATTAAAACCAACTAATTGGTTATATAACATAAACCAAAGGGAAGAGGTGATGACCATGCCGCTTCTTTTCAATTCATTTTATCCCAATCTTTGTCTGCCTTTGGTTTTCTTTATTCCTATAGCAATAAATTGAAGTACAAGAATTAGAAGTTATATATTTTCTTGATGCACTTTTTTAGATCTATGATTCACTTTGATATTACTTTGACTCCAACTTATATATTGAGAACTATTTGTTCTTAGCCAACTCAAAATTTCCTTTTACAAATTCTACAATTTTTTAGTTCAAAATCTACTTGTTCATTAATATAAACATACACTAAAAAAAGAAAAATGAATTACCTTACATTTGTGTTACTTAGTAAAAAAACATATTAAAATGTATATGTAAAGTTAATTTCTCATAATTTGAAACATTATTAACTACTTATTTTCTATGATAGGAATAATCAAATTTAAGCCAATTTATAAATACCTTTATAAAATCTTCAATTATTTTAAAACTATATATAAGTTGCATTTATTTTAGTGTAATTTTATGGTTCATAAAGTATATTTTGTAACTTTTTCTGGCAACCTATAAGGTGTAGAGTTTTTAATGTCAACTTAAAAACTAGGTTTTCTAATTTTTATTTCAATATTAGTTTTCTTTATTGCAATTTGGGTCTGATACTGCATATCTACAACTTATATAGTTATTATATTTGATATTATGCTAATTTGTTAGATATATTTCCTCTATTTTATAGTAGTATCTTTTATCTAACATATTAATTTTGACAAATTTCAATGAGAAGTACTTATTGTATGATGCGAAGAAAATATTTAAGATGCCATTGAAGTATTGTGAAAAATAGATTCATACTACTATTAAAGAAAACATTCTTATTAAAGAAAACATGTGCATCTACATCATTACTTTGATAAACATGTTGCATGCAACTAATTCCACTACATACTCATTTCATGTCTACATTTTAAACACAGAAATAGACTGAAAGATAATTAATAATTACTTACTACAACTTCTTTCAATAAAGACTTTCTCGTTAATATCTAAGCATTCTCCAGTCCTAAAGCTAATGCTAAGGCATGGTAAGTTGCTTCATTAATAAAGGAAGCACATGGTAAAGAAGAAGCAGTAGTGATGTTCTTCTTACAGGTATACATACCCTAGTAATTTGACTTATAACTCCTTAAAAGCATTATTTAAGTTATATATAAAAATCAAGTTTTTTTATTTTTAATTTCTTAAATTTATAAATCAAAATGATATTATTTTAAATAATTAAATCAAGATAACATTGTTTTGAAAGAAAAATTTTAATTAAAATAACATCATTTCAAAAAAAATTAGATCATAAAATTTTTAAGTCAAAAATGAATTTAAAATTTAACTAATTTTTCAGTCAAAAATAAAATTTAATTAATTAAAACTTAATGTTGATTTAGATTAAACTAGTTCTATCAAACTGAATAACTTTTTTCTCACTGAACCTTAGATTCTTTACCATTCAATTTTTATTTAAACTCTAACTCGTTTTCACTCCCCTAATTCATGTTAGGGATCAATTGATTGTACTAGAAGTTTAGTTTGTTATTCTTATTTGTGATGCACTCCGATGATATAAGTTATATCATCATTGGTAGTATTTAGTGAGTGACCAATAATGTGGTTAACACATGCCTTAATTGAATAAACTAAAAGAAAATAAATTTGTATTTTTTAAGGTAAAGAATGATATTAATACTCTCAAAATGGAAAAATTACAAGAGCAGATCAATCAAAGATCTGCCATACAAATTCTACAAAAACCTTATACAATTTCACTTATAACAAAACCTTAAAAACACCCTTAACCATCATTGCTAGGCAAAGTATAGCTAGCTAAAAAAAACAACTCAAATGAAGATTTCAGTAATAAAGTATTACCCATTCCTTTAAGCTAAAAGATATTCTTGCTTCCCTCTGCACTATCTTTCAACAAGTTACCATCCGACTGTTGCAGGTGATCAATTTTTCATTAATTGACTTCATTAGTCAGAATTTTCTCTCTAATACTAAATATTTCTAAATTAAGATCCAATATCTCATGTTGATCCTTATTTATTAAATATCTCATATTTAATCATAAAGTTTCTCAAACTTTACGATCAAGTCTAACTTAACTAAAATATCTTTGCTCTCTATAACTTGTTTTTTATACAAGACCTATTAGGTTCTCAAATATGTTGGCAATGAATATAAATTATAATTCTAATTCATAATTAGAATTAGATAAATTAAAACTTCTTTTAATTTATCTTTAATTCTCTAGTTAAACAATTTATAATCATATATCAAGATTGATGTCTAGCAACACATCATGAACACCCAAATATTCAAAAATGTCAAAGTGGTTTTGACTAACCTTTCTATGCATGATTTTTCGCATAATTCAATCTTTTCAACATACAATGTTTCGATTAGAAATAAAGCATAAAATGAATGTCTACTCTATTTTGAGTCCAATCGTATTATTTCTTTGTTATTATTTATTGATTTAATTAATGACATTTGTAAACTATTTACAAAACATCATTCGACCTTGGCTAAGGATTTTCCGAATCAATACAGATAGGTATAAACTACAATCTAGGTGTTTAAGTGTGCTTTTAAGTGTTTGTTAGATGATTATCATGTATATAGGATTAGAATTGTGTTAGTATTAGTGTTTATATGTATTCTAGGTGGTTGTACGGTTTAGAGCAAGAATTGGATCTTAATTTTTTTTCATGAGGTGTTTGATTTGCTTGTGATTTTTGGAAATCAAATAATTAAAGAACAAGGAAGATTTGAAGCAAATAAGGGATACACGGTCGTGTGTATAGTTGTGTAAGTCTCTTAGCCCTTGCAAAATCTCAAATTATGGAGATTTTAAGTTATACACGGTCTAGTATATGACCATGTATCAAACTGTGTATCTCCCAGATAGCAATTCCAACGAATTTCAGCTTTTCCAGGACATGAATTATTTTGTTCCTTTAACATTTTGGGGTTATTTTTTGAAACAAATTAAGTGGAGAAACTCTAAAAAAAACCTAGAAGCCTCAAGAATTATTTAAAAACATGAAACACATCCAAAAAACTAGTAGCCACATATCAAAGTGGAGAGATCAAGAAGAACACCCAGGAAAATTCCAGAATTCTAAATCAGGGCATTAAACTTTTTTTTCTCTTTTCCTTTTAGTTTCTTTCATTGTCCTTAATACATAATCTAATTTTCTTGATGTTTATCATATTTATGGGTTTCTATATCCCTATTAGAAATCATTTTGGATTTATTTTGTGAATTTATTTCTATTTGATTTCAATACATGTTATGGTGTTTGTGATAATTGTGCATGCTCATACTTGACAATAAATCAAGAAAGTGAGTCAAAACTAATCAAATTTAAATTGTGCAATGAGATTTGAAATTTTAATAAGTCCCACAATTATCAAATTAACAATCATTCGAAGAGAGATCTTATTTGAGAACTTAATTATCTATTAGATAGCTTCATATCTAATTAAAAACATTATGAAATGTTTTATGAATTGAGAGGTTACAAATTTGGAAATTCCGTATTCAATTAGGGTTAATTAATTAGATCTTGAGAGAGAGTAATAAATAACTCAGAAATCTAGGATCAGACTCATAATTGTATTAATAAGAGTACGGGAACAAAATAAGGAAAGAATAGTTCCTAAGTATTCGATCTTGATCAAACTCAATTTTGTTGGTAGCTCAACTATTTTATTATGTACTTGTTTCATTTATTTATTTATTTTACTTTTTTTATTTATTTTTATTCAATTGAATTTCTTATTACCTTATACTAAGTTAGGTTTAGACTATTAGCTATTACATAATCCTTGTAGGAACGATACCTTTTGATACTATAAGGTACAATCTATATACTTGCAACTATTGAAAGTTTTATTATATATAAAATTTACTAAACAAGTTTTTGGCATCGTTGCCAGGGATTTTAGCATTAGGACAATTTGTATTCCTTTAATTTAAGGAATTATTACTGATTGACCTATTTTATGAGTAAGACAATATTTTAATACTGCAAGAGCAAAGTGTAGTTGTAGCTAGTACTTACAAGTACGGGTTGATGTTACAAAGACTATGAATACTAGTAATTGCCTTTCCCCTATTGTCTAGTATAGGATTGATTTTATATTTTTAATTAAAGGAAATAAAACTAATCAAGTAAAATAAAATAGGAAATGAAATTGAACACAGGATTATGGAAGCACTTAGAAAATTATCAATATCAAGAATTAGTATCTAGGTTTCAAATCCCACTAAAACCTTAACAGATTGATACAATTGTTTTGTTGATTAGTTGGACTATGGAGACTCCTATGGTATGTTAGTAGCTGACCTCGAGTCTACTAATTACTAATCCTAAGGTTTCTAACCAAATTACTCAGGTTAAATTTTATAGGATTGCGTTACCATTTTTTGAATCCCTTTATTAGGTTGGACTTTAATCTGAAAGAATTATATCATCCTATCTCTAGGGTTGCAATCAACTCCTGCCAATTACTGTGGATCTATTCAAACCTAGGATTTCTCATTCTCTACATATGAAATGAGATTATCGTATAATATTTTGGATTACTAGAACATAAACAAAACAATTAATTGAATCGCAAAAACTAATCAAATCAAGTGCATTAATAAAAGAATCAAATGATATCAAAGTATTAGCATAAGGTTCATCTAACCTAAATAATAAGTAAACGTTTAGTTACACATTATCGAACACAAAATCAAGCATACATTTAAAGAAAAATGAATCGAAAAACAATGGAATCATAATTATAAATCTCCCTGATTGATATCGAATGTTCTTGCAATGTAAATGCTTGATCTTATATTTTGATGGATCTTTCGATGGAATCTTTATGTTTCCCGCTTCTTTGGACCAAAATTGTCCCTTGGGAATGAACTCCACACCTGGAATCGCCTCCAAGAGTCTGGTTTCCCTGCTCTACTGACTGCCCCCTTTTTCACCTCCCTAAATGCTTCTTTATAATGAACTTTAGGGTTTTGGGAAGATGCATGGTCATGCATCAGACCATACATAACTAGAATTATCTTAATATCACGAAAGTGCATGGTCTCGAAGAAGTACACTGGCAGATGGTTATACTTTTTTTTTGTGCGGCGACTCTTTGTTTTATGCCATGTGTCATCTGAATTCTTCTTCTGTAAATCTAGGAAGGCAATTATACTCTGTAAACACACTTGGAGCATATTAAATATCAAATATACAATAAAACTGTAAAATATCAAGAAAAATACATCAAATATGGTTGGTAAAATATATTCAAATATCCCCACACTTTAAGTTTTTACTTGTCTTTAATCTTACCATAATCAAAATTATAAATTAAATCAATCTATCATCAATTTCAAATTGTTTATTCATACGATACATCGTCATATCTTATTGAATCTAATTAGCATGCAATCAAAAAAGTTGTCCTAAAATTAAATTGAGGGAAATTTACTTCATCATATAATTCAAGAGTTGTTTACAAGTACACATAGATCCTTTCATTAAAAACCAATGATACTATATCCTTTTTTTTCTTTTATGCTTTTTTTTATTTTTTTTATTTATTTTCTTTTTTTCACACTAAACTTTCAGTACAACGCTTTAAGAAATATTGGAACTTTCACAAATTTCAAGTCTCAACAAATAAATAATGTAAATAACCTTCAAGGTTCAAAATAATAAACAATCGTCAAAGAAAAATAGGATAAAGGTTTATAATTAAGGTTTAAACAATGAAAAAGGCTAAGGCTCAACTTAGTTATTCCTAAAGGTAAATTTTATAGGTATGGTAATTTTCAAAGAAATAGGCTAAAGCAAGTTGGTAAATCTAAATGCCTTTATCATATCAATGCTTCTAATTTAACAATATGATCTCAATATGTATAATGAAAGCAAGTTCTAGAATTATCCTACTATAGTCGATATCACACATATGAAAGAATAACAAGAACTTTAAAAATTTTGAAAATTTGCTCTTTAGGCTCAAAAGCTCACAAAACAAATATGGGTACATATGCATAAACAATATGCAAGACATAGAAATCTAATTTAATTCTAATCATCATCCTTTTACATACCAATCCAAATCAATATTCAATAAGGAATATAGTATTCATGGAAAGATTCAACCAATTCAAGATATCAATTAATAGAATTTACAATCGGTATTATAATAAGCTTAAAGAAGTCATTAGAATTCATTAAACCCATCCATACACTTAATGTTGTACATTGTCTCTAATGTACACAATATAAGCATTTATGAATAAGTGAAAGGGTTAAATTGGTACTTTCTTGAAAATGATTATTTTGTTCTGATTTTGATCCATCCAATATGAAACTAACATCCTTGCAAAATATAAATGAAAAGGACAAAAAGAAACAAAAGAAATAGCATAACAGAAAATAGAATCCTATACTAAGACAAAAGCAAACAAAAGATAATATCAAAATTGAAATAAAATTAAAACTAACGTATGAGTTGCTAAAAAGGTATGTACTTTCAAATATTTAATTGTCAATATCTCATACGAAATCTATACCTTCGGTTGTGCAGGCACCAATCATTGATCTGAAGCAATTATCAGAGCACATGAATTATGTATTTTTAGGAGAAGGATAAACACTTTCGATAATCATAGCAAAGAATCTAACTAGGCTTTAAGAGAAAAAGCTCATCCGAGTGCTTAAGGACCACATCACAGCTATAGGGTAGACCATAGTTGAAATTAAGGGTATTAGCCCTCGACATGCATGCACCGAATTCTTTAGAAGAAGGATCCAAACCATCAAGAGAATGACAAAGGAGATTGAATCCTTCGATGATGGACATGGTGAAGATGGATATCTTGAAGTTGCTTAAGGTTGGTATAATCTATCCAATTTTAGATAATAAATGGGTAAGTCTAGTCTAAGTGTTGCCGAAGAATACTGGGACTACAATGGTAAAAAATGATAATAATGAGTTTTTCCCTACAGTAATTCAAAATGGATGACAAGAATGCATTGATTATAGAAAGTTAAATGCTAGTTCACGCAAGGATCACTTTCCACTCCCATTCGTCGATCAAACACTTGGACGACTTGCAGGACGATCTCACTATTATTTCGTTGATGGATATTTAGGTTATAACCAAATTATGATAGCTCCAAAAGATCAAGAGAAAACAACCTTCACATGCCCATTTGGTACATTTGCTTATAGAAGAATGCCTTTTGGACTTTGCAATGCCCCAGCCACCTTTCAAAGATGCATGTAGCACATTATTGAGGTTTTTATGAATGATTTTACTATTTATGGGGATTCATTTGATGCATACTTATATAATCTAAATTGCATACTTGAACTATGCATCGAAACTAATCTTATTTTAAATTCTAAAAAAGTATTGTTGGATAAGGAATAGTTTTAGGACATGTAATTTCATTTAAAGGGATTGAGTTTGATAAAGCTAAGGTAGATAATGTGCAAAACTTACCCTATCCCATAATTGTGAGGGAGGTTCATTCTTTTCTTGGCCATATAGTTTTATATCACAGATTTATCAAAGACTTCAGTAAGATTTCAACAAATCTCTATCGTTTTTTACAAAAGGACTTGTTGTTTGAATTTGATGAGGGATGTAAGGAACCTTTCCACAAGTTAAAGGAACTTTTGACTTCGGCACCAACCATTCAACCACCTAATTGGAGTCAACCCTTTGAGATTATGTGTGATGCTAGCAATTTTATTTTTGGTACCATCCTTAGTCAAAAACATGGAAAGATGACTCATTCCATTTACTACGCTTTAAGAACTCTCAGTATAGTCCTTATTTCGATGGTTTTAAAGTCATTATATATTCCGATCATATAGTTTTAAGGTATCTTTTATCAAAGAAGGAAGCAAAGCCAAGGCTTATTAAATGGATTCTCCTACTCTAAGAGTTCTATTTAGAGATCAAAGATAAGAAAGGTGTAGAAAAATCAGTTGCAGACCACTTAATTCGAGTTGTGAAGGAAGAGGATCAATACCATTGCAAAAGCTATGTTTGGATAAGCAATTACTAAATGTTCGAGGTAAGGTTTCATAGTATGCTGATATTATAAACTATCTAGTGAATCATGAGATACCTAATGATTTGAGTGAAGCTAGGTGGAATAGAATAAACAGTGATTCCAAATATTATATTTGGGATGATCCTCAATTATGGAAATGTTGTTCTGACTAAGTAATTAGGAGATGTGTACCCAAGCATGAATGTGAATCTATTTTAAAATTTTGCCATTCATATGCTTGTGGTGGTCATTTTGGGCCTAATAAAACTGCTAGGAAAATAATTAAATGTGGTTTTTATTAGCCAAATATATTTTGAGATTCATATATATTATGCAAGGCATGTGAACAATGTTAGAAACAAGGTAATTTGTTCCATAGAGATCAAATGCCTTTATCGCTAATCCTTGCATATGAAAATTTTAATGTTTGGGGTATTAACTTTATGAGACCATTTCCTTATTCTTTTGATTTTGTTTACATTTTATTGGCTGTGGATTATGTTTCTAGATGGGTGGAAGCTAAAGCCACCAGGACAGATGATTCTAAAATTGTTTCAGCATTTGTCAAGTCCAACATTTTTGCTAGGTTTGGAACACCGTGAGCATTAATTAGCAATAGGGGTACTTATTTTTCCAATCGATTGGTAAGAAATCTTTTGAAGAAGTACCATGTCACTCATCAAGTTTCGACGGCCTAACATCCACAAATAAATGAGTAATCAAAAGTGTTAAATAAAGAAATTAAGTCAATTTTTAAGAAAATGGTGAACCCAAATCGTAAAGATTGGAGTCAATAACTTGATGATGCTCTTTGGGCTTATAAAATTGCGTACAATACACCGATTGGCTTGTCTCCATACCTACTGATTTACAGAAAGCCATATCATCTTCCAACGAAAATTAAACATAAAGCTTTTTGGACAATCAAGCAATGCAATATAAAGATGGATGAGGTGGGTGAACAAAGAAAATTGCAACTGTAAGAATTGGAAGAACTTAGGCTTGATTCTTACAAGAATGAAAAAATTTACGAGGAGAAGACGAAGCTATTTCATGATAAGAAGATTGCTAGAAAGAATTTCGTTGCTGGACAAAAAGTTCTTCTCCATCATTCACAACTTAAGCTTTTCCCAAGTTAATTACGTTCTTATTGAATTGGATCTTTTGTCATTACTAATGTGTTTTCCCATGGTGTAATTAAAATTAAAAGCCTATAGACAAACAAGCACTTTGAGGCCAATGGTCATCGATTGAAACCATCCTGTGAAGGATTCCAAGTGAAATATATGGAAGTGATAGGGTTAGAAAGCCCTTATTATGAAGATTGAGCAACACTTTTGTCGAGCCAATGACATGAAACAAAGGCGCTACTTGGGAGTTAACTCAAGGAAAGTTTTTTACTTTTCATTTCCATTCTGCATTTATTGTTTATGCTAAATGCTCCATTTCTTACATTTAATGTTACATTAGGGACAATATAAGTTTTAAGTGTGGGGGTGGGGATCTTTTCATGCATGTTTTTAAGCTTGTCTGTTGCTTATGTGTGTTTCTTAGGTGTTTTAAAAAATCATTCAAACAAACAAACATTATCTCTTTTTCTATTACTTTTAAGACTATATATTTATAATTAAAGAGTGAGTTGACTAGAGAAATTCATGGCAACTTGAGCATGTACTTTTACTCTTGTGATTAGTCAATATACATTATCTTTAGAAGAGTGGTGACTAGTGGTTAGTAGACACAAGCTAGTGCAATTTTGAGCCTTTATAGACCGACACATTCATATCAGTCTCATTATCTTTTGTTTATATGTGACCTTTATTTCATGTACATCCTAACCTTGCTTTGATTTTTTATTCAAAACCACATATTTATCACATGTGTTAATATGGAAATGATATAACTACATTTGTCAAATAGCCAACCTATTGATATGATTTTTCCTTTTGATAAGCCCCCTTGAGCTTTATTTGCCTTTTCTTTTTATGCTAACCACATTACATGCCTTAAACCTAACCAAATGTCCTACCCCGGCCCTAAAGCTAGTGGAGAATTTATCAATTGTTGATGATTATAGAAGCACAAAATTGTAAGTGTGGGGGGGTGCATATATATAGGTTAGTTATAATTATTGGAATGTCATTTCATCTCTTATCAATTAATTCCAAATGTTAATATAGCTTCTTTCAATTTTTGCAACAATTTTCAATTCAGAAAAGAGAAAAGAAAAGAAAAGAAAAGAGAGAAAAATATGTTTAAATAAAAGTACCAAGGAGGAAATGCATTTTTTTTGCAAAGTTATTCATGAGTTGTTTTTCCTCCTGAAGTTGCACGGAATGGGTGATTTGAGTATGATGCATATTAGGTAAATGTTATTTTGAAGGATCACCACTTATGTTTATAATGTATTGTATTTCATCAATTGTATAAGTGATTTCTTCCAATTCTTTATTCTTCATCAGGGTTATGGTGTGAGAGCTTGATTTTACATTGAGTGCTTTTCTTGCTCACTAGCTCTAATAGCTTTTGTGCTACATTACCCAAATACTTCTCACCTTAATCCTTGCCTACATTACAACCTTAGAAAAGTCCTTTAATTCATGATTATGCATATGGATCTTAGTGGTGGGGAAATGAAATGATATGCAAAGTTATAGAATGTCTTGATCATAAATAGTTTTTGAGTGAACCTACAGATCTATTTTACTCTTAAACATATTTTGTCAAAGTCTACCCTTAGAATGCTCAATTTTTTAAGGTAATAATTATTGATTGATCATAAGTAGAGGCATTTAATGTTAAGTTCTTGTTGTGGTTTTGAAAGTTATTTCTCTTTACTTATAACTATCTATTTTTAGGAAATATGAAAAATGTGAAAATGTTTTAATTTATGACTTTGATTTTGTTGTTTTGCTCGAGGGCAATCAAAAGCTAAGTGTGGGGGAATTTTATGTGTGCTTAATTGTATATACATTCACTCCTTAATATTTATTAATTATCATTGTGAAGAGTTTAAGGAACTCATTTTTGTTCATATTTGGTTTTTAGGTATAACTTGAAAGTTCAAGAGCTAAAATGAGTTTAAAGCACATTCCTTAAGCCATTCTCTTAATTTCAAACTCATTTGTCTTTGTGGAACAATAATGAGCTGGATTAGAGTGAAGAAGGGACAAGAAAATGCAAGACATGTAGAATTCACCATACAGTGCAAAATGTATGGTCATGCATCCACTTGGAAAGCCATGCATCACCTTACGTGGTCATGTATATTGGTGATTAGAAATTTTTGGGTTTGCAGGGTCATGCACTGTTGGACCCCGATTCTTTTCTTACTAATAAGCATGTGCTCAGTTTATTTTGAGGTTTAATTCGATTAAATTGTTGTGGTTAGGAATTAATTTAAATTGTCTTTAGGTGTAGAAAAAAAATTTTAGATTGATGGATTAAAAGGAGCAATTTAGATTAAGTTAGAAAGTTTATGGAGTTAGTTAGAATTAAAAAGAACAAGATCATGTGAGGACTTTTTGGGAAGATCATTTAGGTTATAAAAAGTTAAGTCTTATAAGGAGGGGCAATTAGGTCTTTTTAGTTCCTTGTAAAAGAAAGAAAGAAAGAAGAATAAGG
>JANQBM010000009.1:14314098-14325016 GCA_025594535.1 Erythroxylum domingense | reverse complement strand
TCCAAGTATTGATGAGACCAACGAACAAATCCCTCAATCGAAATATTAAGATTTACACCTTCCATTCATATGTCGAGAACCAGAATTCTTTTAGAGTTGGGTTGTTGGGAAAACCCAAGCCTGCTCTGTATGAATATGTTCAAACCATGGAAATTAGATTTCTAGATTAACGGATTGGTCTTAATTGGAAGCGCTGATTTGGTGGGCAAACCTAAGGTTAACGTGGATAGAAGCGAAGTTAGGTTATATACATGAGATGTATACAAATCAAGAGTTGATAACACAATGAGTGTGCTAAATCACAGTTGATGGCACAAGTTGATATTTGCATAACTAAATGTAATAGGTATGAATGATACCTACCGATTGACCTCAGGTGGCTTGTTGGGAAAACCTAAGGTCATTCTTGGTGATATTGGATATCAACCTATTAAGAAAACTATAAGTTTTCTCAAATTCGTAGTGAGGGCTATGGATTTGAATAAGAATAGTGGGACCTATAATGCATGTGATTAAAGTCCTTATCGATATGCACTAGTGTACATTCTAAAACTTTCTCTCGTTCTTCTAGGTTATTGAATCACCACGATTTCTTCATCCAGTGTGAACCTACGCTCTCTATTAGACTCCAACAAACTCACAAAACCTAAATTCTTAGATTGTCTATGAAATTTGAGAATTGTTCTCAAATACGAGAAACTAAGATATGCCCTAGACAAACCACTTCCCAATCCCCCTACTACCGATGCATTTGATGAGGATCAGCAAGCTTACAAGAAGCTACTGGATAATAGTGAGTTGGATAGCTGTATAATGTTGGTCTTTATGTCACCAGAACTGCAAAAGCAGTATAAGGATATGGATGCACATACCATAGTCTACCATATAAGGGAACTGTTTGATGAGCAAGCTTAGTCTGAAAGATTCGAGACCTCAAGATTACTTTTCCGCCTTAAGATGGTTGAGGGATCATCTCTAGTTCAGTATGCACTGAAGATGTATGGATACATTGAGAGGTTAGCTAATTTGGGTTTCGTAATGGATCATGAATTAAGTATAGACTTAATTCTGACTAGTTTGATCGATAGTTATTCACAGTTTATACTTAATTATCAGATGAATCAAATATCTACATCGATACTTGAGTTGATTAATCTGCTCAAAATAGTTGAGCAAACTATTAAGAATGACAGTAAGGATGTAATGTTGGTGGGCTCTCGTTCTGGTTCTCGAAAGAAGAACCAAAAGAAGAAGAAGATGTCCAAGAAGCTAGTGGGAGGTGTAACCACGAAGAAGGTAAAGGAGACAACATCAAAGGGGATATGCTTCCATTGCAACAAGGAAGGACATTAGAAGAGGAACTAAAAAGCTTATCTGGAGTCACAGAAGCAGAAGAAGGCGTTAAATGCCCCACCGTCTACTTCAGGTATGTTATTTGTCATTGAGGTTAATACTATTTCTGATCATAACATTTGGGTATTAGATACTGGATAAGGCTTACACATATGTGTTGATATGTAGGGTCTCATGAATAGTAGATAGCTCAAGAAGGGAGAGATGGACCTACGTGTGGGAAATGAAGCAAGAGTTACTGCACTAGTCATAGGAACATATGTTTTGTATCTTCCTAGTGGGCTAGAGCTAATTTTGGATAATTGCTATTATGTACCCGTTGTGATAAAGAATAATGTATCTATTTCATGTCTTAATAAAGTGAGATTTCATTTAACTTTTTCAAGCAGTGGTTGTTTAATTAAGTTGAATGAAATGTTGTACGATACTACTACATTGTGCAATGGTATTTACATATTAGATATGTGTAATCTAATTTTAAATATCAATGACAATAAATGACAAAAACGAGATAACTTAAAATCATCTTACTTTTGACATTATCAACTTGGCCATATAAGTGAGAAATGTGTGACTAAGCTATACAAGAGTGGTAGCTTAGGGTCATTTGATTATGAATCATATGATACATATGAATCTTGCTTGTTAGGCAAGATAACTAAATTGCGTTTTAAAGGAAAGGTTTAACGAGCAAATGGGTTATTAGACATAATACATTATAATGTATGTGGTCCGATGTCCATACAAGCCAGATGTAGTTTGATGTACTTCATTACCTTTATTGATGATTATTCACGATATGAGTATGTGTATTTAATGAGATACAAGTCTGAAGCATTTGATATGTTCAAATAATTTAGAAATGAAGTAGAGAAACAACTTGGTAGAAGTATCAAGACACTTCAATCAGATCGAGGGGGTGAATACTTAAACGAGGAGTTTCTAACTTATCTCGAAGATAATGGGATAGTATGCCAGTGAACTCCACCTTACACACCGTAACATAATGGTGTGTCTGAAAGAAGAAACCAAACATTGTTGGACATGGTAAGATCAATGATAGGCTTAGCAAATCTACCAAAATCCTTTTGGGTTATGAACTCGAGACTGTTGTTTATGTGATAAACAGAGTCCCTTTAAAAGCAGTTGAAGTTACTCCATATGAGATATAGACTAACAAAAAGCCCTATCTTTCTCATATGAAAGTATGGGGTTGTCTGACTTATGTGAAGCAAATTCAATCAGACAAGATTGAAGCTAAATATGATAATTGTCTATTTATAGGATATCCTAAGGAAACAATTGGATATCAGTTCTATAATGCTTTAGATAAAAAGGTTTTTGTCTCAAAGCATGCTGTCTTTTCAGAGAAAGAATTTCTTCTAAGAGAAGACAGTGGGAGTAAAGTTGAACTTAATGAAGTTCGTGATGCTCAAACAGACGCAAATCAATTGCCTAAACCTAAGATTATTGTTCACGAAGATGAGACAACAATTGAACCTTTTGACATACAATGTTTGTAGGTCAAGTAGGATACACAATGTTCCAAAGAGATATGGATTTCTAGCAAGTGAATAAAATGATGTATTGCTCATAAAGGACAATGAGCCTAGAACCTATGAAGAGGCTCTGAAGAGTTCAAAATATGAAAAATGGCTTCAAGCTATGAAGTTCGAAATGGATTCTATGTTTGAAAACCAAGTATGGACTTTAGTTGACCTACCCGAAGGGCTAAAGCCTATAGGGTGCAAGTGGATTTTCAAGAAGAAAATCCAAATGGATGGTAATGTGATTACCTATAAAGCGAGGCTAGCTACTAAAAGATATCATCAAAGACAAGGAGTTGACTATGACGAGACATTTAGCTCCGTAACCATGCTTAAATCCATTAGAATACTCCCAGCCATTACTGCTCATTATGATTATAAAATATGGCAAATGGATATGAAGATGACTTTTATAAATGGAAACCTAGTTGAGGATGTGTATATGATACAACCTGAGGGCTTCGTAACCAAAGATGGCAAAAGGGTATGCAAGCTTCAGAAATCTATTTATGAATTGAAGCAAGCATCTAGGAGTTGGAACATTCGATTTGATGAGACAATCAAAGAGTTTGGTTTCTCACAAAATCCTGATAACCTTGCATGTATAAGAAGGTTAGTGGGATTGTTATCATATTCCTTGTGTTATATGTGGATGGCATATTACTAATAGGAAATGATGTCTCAAGTTTGCAATCAGTCAAAATTTGGTTGTCTCAACATTTTTCCATGAAAGACCTTGGAGAAGCAACTTATATATTGGGAATAAAGATTTATAGAGATAGATCAAGAAAGTTGCTAGGTCTTTCACAGTCGACATATATAGACATAGTGCTAAAGAGGTTTAGCATGGAGCAATCCAAGAGAGGGTTTCTCCCTATAACTTATGGGATAAAACTCTCGAAATCTATGTGTCCTAGGATATAAGATGAGAGGACTCATATGAGTATGATCCTGTATGCTTCGGCAATAGGATCAATCATGTATGCTATTTTATGTACAAGACTCGATATATCATATGCTCTAAGTGTTACAACCAGATATAAATCAGATCCTGGTGAGTGTCACTGGGTGGCTGTCAAGAATATCCTAAAGTACTTGAGAAGGAGTAAGGATATATTCTTGATATATAAAAATGGAGATCTCGTAGTGAGTGAACATATGGATGCCAGTTTTCAATCTGACCAGGATGACGCTAAATCTCAGTCAAGTTATGTTTTCACACTGAATGGTGGATCAGTCAGTTGGAAGAGTTCTAAATAAGAAACGACTGTAGATTCAACGATTGAGTCAGAGTACATTGCAACTGCAGAAGCGACAAAAGAAGTTGTTTGGATCAAGAAGTTCATTATCAAACTTGGAGTGGTTCCGAGCATTGTAGACCTTATACTATTGTACTGTGACAACAATGGAGCTATTGCTCAAGCTAAGGAAATAAGGTTTCATCAGAGGTCCAAGTACGTACTCAAGAGATATCACCTGATCAGGGAGATAATTGAAAGAGGTGATGTGAAGATAAAGAAAGTGCCCACAGATCAAAACATCACTGATCCTTTGACTAAGTCACTTCCTCAAATGAAATTTAATTCTAGTTTACTCGCCTTTGATATTAGATATAAAGGCAATTGGCTTTAGTGCAAGTGGGAAACTGTTAGAGTAGTGTTTTTAAGGCAATCACCTTTAGTACTTTTGTACAAACTTATTTTGATTAATACAGCTAAAGACAATTTTGATTAATTTGATCTTCGTTTATATATGAATTGATGTCAATATTAAATCAAATTAATGAATTCCATGATACAAAGTGATTCAAATTGATATTAATGAAGTCCATGATACAAAATTATATTAAATCAAATTTGCTCATAGGCCATGATCATGACTGAAGGCACGACATATGTACATAAGTGAGTTCTTCACTTATGTACAAGAAGTCTAATAAGTTCTTACATACTCAAGTGAGAGAATAGGGGGTCTAGAAAGTGTCTTGAGTATTTATGCAATTTATGCAATTGTTGCATGAATCAAATTGCATGCAACATAGTCTTAATCTTTCTCCCCATTTGAGCATCTACTTGAACTCATCTAGTTTGGTGTTCAAACCACCCTTAAACATTGTTTCTTCTTCATCTTTGTGTGTTCTTGGGTGATTAACAAAGGTTTTGGTGTTTGCAACAACCCAAACAAGGAGAAGAATCAAGAAAGGAGGAGAATTAAAAGGTACAAGTGTTTAAATATCATGTTCTTATGGCCTGTCTATGCATGCATGTGTGTTTCTGGATTTTTAGGGTTGTCATATGGTTGGAATTAGATTCCAACACTTTTGCTGCATTTCCATGCATGTGATGCATGAATCTATAGTATCCCAATAGTTGACACAGTATGTTACTATTGACTCTATAATTTCATAAACCATTCCAAGTTAATTGATGAATTTCTTGATCTAAACTGCTTCCTTTGTTGCCTTTGACATTGAAATATGCTTTGCCTCGTCATAGAATCTGTAATGGTTGGTTATTTGGAATTATTCAGCTTACTGCACTACCATTTTAAGTGAAGATACCATTGGCTGTGATATACTATCATCTAGATCAGACTGAAATCTAGCGTCTGAATATTTTTGAACTCTTAGTTTAGCTCCTCCATAGACTAAGAAAACATTTATTCCTTCTCAAGTACTTTAAATTGTTTTTCATAACCATCTAGTGACAATCACCAGGATTGACTTGAAACCTACTTATTATGCTCAAAGCATAAGAGACATCTAGTTTGGTATATATGATCACATACACGATAAATCTAATTGTCGAAGCATATAGAACATAATCATTTCTATCTCTTTTCTTGTGTCTTAGGACATATATTATGTGAAAGAGAAATCCCTTGCAATATGGGTAACAATCCCTCCTAGATTCTTAATGTTAAACCTCTTTATCATTTTGTCTATGTACATAGACTGAGATAAGCCAAGCAACCGCTTTTATCTTTCTTTATAAATCTTTATTCCTATAGTATAGGTCACTTTTCTCATAGCCTTCATATAGAAGTAATTAGACAACCAAATATTTACAAATTGAAGCATTAGTATGTCATTTTCAATCGGCAATATGTCATCCATATATAACTCTAGGAAAATGATTGCAAACCCACTAACCTTCTTAGAGACACATGATTCATTCATATTTTTGACAAATTCAAACTCTTTAATTGTCTCATCAAAAGAGATGTTCTAACTTTGTGAAGCTTGCTTAAATCCATAAATAGAATTTTACAAGTTACATACTTTATTAGAAAATACACTATAAGAAAATTGCAAATTACAGACGAAAAATTCCCTACAAAATTAAAATTGATTTTATTAGGTAAATTTGTCAGGAAAAATGGTATTTTGAGATTAAAAAATCGACCGTTAAAAGAGGAGGAAATTTTACTGCCAAAATTTGACGACAAAATTTAGCAATGGAATAGTAAAAATCATCATAAAAATACGAGCCAACAGTTCCCAATAAAAATTGCGTATTAAATTTACCAATAAAAAAAATTTTCGTAGGGAAATTTCCTATGGAAATGTGATTCGGTAGGAAATTTACGTATGAAAATATATTTTTGTCGGGATATTCTCTACAGAAACACCATTTTGTAGGGAAATTACCTACAGAAACATATTTCTGTAGGGAAATTAGGCGTGTTTATATAATTTGAAATCCCACCTTCAATCTCTCATGCACGTCTCTCATTCCCACCTCTCGAAAACAACTTCCCAACTTTCCCTAATCTCAAAAGTGAGTTTTGATTAGTTGATATTATAAATTTCCCATTTCTTTTTCTTCCTTTTTTAGTCATTTTGGGTTGGTGTTTGATTTCTTTTGGTTGGAATACCATTTCGTGTGTCAAGATCTGCATAAAAATTAGGCTTTTTATAACCCTAAATCGTTCCTACCTACCATCTCCCACCATCATCCAAGCGTACCATCTCCCACCACCAATTGTTGCTCCTCAACCTCAAGGTGTGTAGGGTGTTCTCAAGATATATTATTCGGGGTGCCATCTTTTGCTTATCTTGTAATTTGTGTCTTGATGATGCTTATGAAAAATGGGGCTTTCATTGTGTTCCCTGTAATTATTGTGATTTTAGGATATCCAAACGAAGCTTATCAACCACCAGGAGACCTAGCTAAGGGTTATGATCCTCAAACTTATCAACCTCAGCATGCTTAACCTTCTTCAAGTTAAGCAACTGGTTTCCTTGGAGGATGGTAAGTCTCTCTTTTCCATTTCTTTTTCTTAAATTCTGAACTTTTTGCTGGATTCTTCATGCAGTGGTAAGTGGACTATTGTTTTATCAAGGAAGCAAACTGTTGTTGAGTTAAAAGTTTTTCTAACTTTTCTTCAAAAGGTGTTTCTCTAGTTATAAGAGTTATTCACTTCTTATTTATTTGTTTGTAGCTTTCTGGAATTCTGTTGTACCTACCTTGTGGTCCTTTTGGAAGGTTGTTTTTTAGGGGTATATAATAAGTAGTTAAAGTAGAAGTTTACTTTCAGAAAATATTTTCAGTGATGTAATAACATGTAACAGAGGGTGTGTATGGCGTTTTCAAGATTTTATTTTTTGATGTATTTCTTGTTTATTCTTGATGATGTTCTAGATTTTAAGAAATCCAAAGGATGCTTTTAATCCATCACCCACGGGATTCCCAGATCAGAGTAATTTTCCCTCACCAACGTCATCCACCTTATTGTGCTAACATCGACAGAATTACAATTTCTGTAGGTAAATTTCCTTACGAAAATTGTAATTCTGTCTAAAAATTTACCTAAGTAAACTGTAGTTCTGTTGGCAAATTTTACCTATGGCTGTTTCCCCTATAACTCTTTTTGTCAGTAGTTTCTGTCGCCAAATTTGTTTACCTACGAAAAATCAGTGTTTTCCATTGGAAATTTCCGTCGGTAAAACCAAATTTTCTTATAGTGATATCTTAGATTCAAAACCCTAAGTTTATGCCATAAACACATCTATAAGAAAATTTCCATTAAGAAATGTTGTTTTGACATCTATCTACCAAATTTCCTAGTTATGATATGCAGTTATAGTTAATAAGATGCTAATGGACTTAAGCATAGCTACCAATAAAAATGTTTCATCAAAATCAACTCTTTATTTTTGTTCATAACCTTTGGCTACTAGCATTGCTTTGTACGTATGTAACCTTTGGCTACTAGCATTGCTTTATATGTATGTATATTATCATTTATGTTAGTTTTTCTCTTAAAAACCCATTTGTATCATATAGTACAACACCATTAGGAGAAACCATCAAAGTCTATACTTGGTTAGTGTACATGGATTCTACTTCAAGTCATTTTAAAGAATCGATATTAGACGTTACTTCTTTAAAAGTATTAGGCTCATCATCAATGAGCAATACATTATCTTTTCTCTTTTCAATATGTAGATCTAATATAATGGGGGACAATGTATCTTACATATACATCGTGGACTATGTGTCTCCTATAATTATAGATTATATTTATCAATTTTATTAGGTACACATAACTATATCTAGAATAATCATCTGTGAATGTAATAAAATATAAATATCCACCTTTAGGACAAGTAGATGTTGGTTCATAGACATTTGAATGTATAAGCTTTAATACCTCACTGGCACACTTTCTTTTTATCACTAAAGGGTAGCTTGGTCATTTTTTCAATAAATAAGATTCACAAGTTTCATATAATTCATAATTAAACGATCCAAATATCCTTTTTTAATATATGACTTTATGATTATAATTTTGTTGATATGACCTAACCCATACTGTTATAAATAAGATGGATTTTGGTAACTTGATTTTTTTTTCATGCTATTTATGTTAAGGATTAGCCTTTTGAGTTCTAATTTATACAAACCATTTATAAGTAATCCAAATTTATAATAAATGTGGTCTTTATAAAAAACAACTTTTATTCTTAATAATAAAGACAAAAATTTCAAATCTAAATAAGAAATGGAAATAATGTTTCTAGTAATGATTGGAACATAATAACAATTAAATAGTTCTAGTATTGGGCTAGAAGGAAAAGCTAAGTTATAAGTTCCTACAACTTTTGTAGCAACTTTTGCTTTACTGTGAACTTGTAGGTCCATTTTGCCTTTTCTCAATGATTTTCTCCTTGTTAACATCTGCATATTATTATAAATATAAGAACCAAACCTAATATCTAAAACCCAAGAATGTGGAACAAAATTAGAAAGATTTATCTTAATAATAAACATACTAAAGATGAAGCTTCCTTAAGTTTCTTATCTTTCAAGCTGGCAAGATAAGGTTTACAATTCCTCTTCTAGTGTCGATCAACTCTACAATGGAAACAATTGTCCTTACCATTGTTGATTTTCTTAGATACCACCTTTTAGCTTGTCTACTTTAACAAAAGCCTTCTATTTCTTGTTCTTATTCTTCTTAGAGTCTTTTTTTTCTTACTCTTGGAAGAATCTATAGTAAGAACAAAACTAAGTTCCTTCTTAAGGCATCCCTCAACAATCTTGACTATGTTAGCAGTTCAAGAATTGACACATCCTTATGGTTAATATGGAAGTTCATAACAAACTCTGAAAAGATCAAACTAAGATAATATGACATCATATTAATGCTTACCTCAAGGTCTGTGACAAAACATAATTGGCCTACTTTTTCAATATAGCCAATCATCTTTAGTACATATAGCTATGTTAAAGATCCTTCAACCATTTTGCATTGAGATAGTGTTTTGGATAACTGATATCTTTTCACACTACTTTATGCATTATATAAGTCCTCGATATGCAAAATTATAATAGGAGCATCCATGTTCTCATTTTGCCTTTAAAGTTCAAGAGACACTAGGCCACATCGTACATATAACTTGTTTAGCATCATCAATATACTATTGGTATCTCTCTCAAACTTTATTAGTAACATCCAAAAATGGGGGATCGTAATATCAAGAACACATTTTCTTTTCTTACCTAAGAACAATTTTCAAGTTACAAAACTAATCCTAGGTTATTGACATCTATGATGCTCCTTAGCGATTGATTGGTACTCATCTTTTCTAACAACTAAAAGACATAAAAGAGTAAGTATTAATTTATGCCACAAAATTAAAAAAGTAAGAATTTCATTAAATATTTGGTTACTCTTACTATTTTATTCAAAATAATAGCCTTCACTATTAAATCGAGAAATTATCAAATAATTTCCTAGTGAGCTAGGATGCCATTTAAACTAAGTTGATCTTGAGCCACTTAACAAACCATCTCAACTTATATTAGATAGATAACATTCTTATTAATCATATTTTATGTGAATCTTAAATCTATTAGGTGATGACTCATTACCAAAATATATCTCATATATTATTTTAAATTTTGCCTCTAAATTCATATGGTCTTAAGTCACTCATCCAAAGTATACAAATTTAAGTAAGATCCATTAATTTAAGGTAAAACATATTTAAGTTAAAGGGGCATTGAGTCACTCAATAAGCCTTACAATAAATAGAACTATGGTTTTATTCTTAAATAATAGAAGGCAACTATCATATTTTTAACGTGTAAATATTTAATTGAGGGACTTGAAATTTTAAAAATTTAAGTCTTATAAAAATTAATATAATCATTATGTCAGTTATTTCTAACATAATCAAATTATGAAAGAAAACGCTTTAAAACTTTTACTTAATTCTAATTATTGACTTAGTAACTAAGTTAATTTAATAATCTAACTCTTTGAAAAATTAAATATTCCTAATTAAAAAATCAACATGTTTTAGGTTTAAAGTACAACTGATTTAATTAGAGTTTCAAGAATCTCATCTATTATAAATATTTGAAATAAAAATTTATCAACACATTCGATTATTGATATACCTAATTTTATCTTTCAAGGTATAGACTATAGTAAAAACATCCCACATTCAATTTATAAAAACACACTAAATATTGAAGATCAATCACTTTTCATCTCTAAAAAATCAC
>JANQBM010000009.1:14253680-14264854 GCA_025594535.1 Erythroxylum domingense | reverse complement strand
ATGGACCTTATTCAGTGTTAAGGCGCATCAATGACAATGCTTACGTGATCGATCTTCCAGATAGCATGGGTATTTCCCAGACATTTAATGTGGCGGACATATCCATGTTCCATGATGCTGATGTTCCTTTGTACCGGAACCTCCTGCTCAACTTGAGGTCGAGTTTTTTCCCAGTGGGGGAGACTGATGCAGAGCAGATAGCGTTGGAATTTTTAGAAGACATTGACCGCAGCAAGATTTGAGGCAGATTGCACAAAGTCTCATAACTTATGTGCACGATGTCTGATTGCGACCCACGATAGAATTAGGGGGTCAAACTGCCATTTTTATTATTTGAGGACTATTTTATTATTTCCATGTTTTGTTATTTTCCATCAGCCTATATAAGGTAAACGATGTTATTTTATTAGGGGGTTTTATTTGGAATCAAATTGCAGACTTTCTCTAAATCTAATTAGGGTTTATTTTCCTTTGAACGCTTTTACGCTGCGTCATCTCTTGAAGAAACGAAACTAGTATCTGAATTAGAGCATCCTCATCTTATTCATCTCTTCTGTTTCTAGTCAGTCAGCTGATACCGGGATCTAAATAACTCACTTCACTATGATCCAGACACCTGACTAATTGCTAACAGAGAATTAAAAAAGAACCATAAAAGTAAGATAAATACTTCATGCACTTCAGCATCTACCCAATGGATAAAAACGCAAGAGAAAAACAGAAAACCAAGAGGGGAACTTCAAAACTCACAGACCCAATCGTCGGAACTCAACTTATACTCCCCAGAAAGGAGAATTTCTTATGTTAAACCATGAAAACACGCAAATCGCAGACCCCAAGCAACATGACCTAACATGCAAAAGCCTAGGCCACTAAAAGCCTATCCGTAACCACTCTTCTAGTTATATGCCCTATACAGCTATAAGGCATATAAATAGCCCCGAAGCAACCTATAAACCCTAGTTGGAGCTAACCCTCATCTACCCTAAACACCTCGAAACCAGACCTTATTATACCACAGTTTTGTTTACCGAAATGTTTATATTTATGTTTGCATTGAAATATTTATCGAGAAAGCTGTCCTCCATTATGGAATCACTGCCATTGCTGGCATGCGTGACAAATAGTTAATAATGTTTAGGCTTGATATGTGGACGAAGAAAAACTAGCATTGCTCCCAACGTGGTGGTCCAATTAATTCGTGGAGTCATTTAAAAGTGTTGTTAATTTTTATCACTTTATAAAGATCTCATAATAATAAATAGGAGGTAGGTGTTGGAAATTAATTCAAATTTTGAAATTGTTAAAATTCCTTTACGATAGATATTAGTTTGTTTTTAATTTTGCAGATTTTCTAGGATAGCTTTCTGATTTTATTCTATTTTATTATAGTCAAAATAGTTAATTTTGTTAAAATTTTGCTTTAATTTTCAGCTTATTTGTAAGCCTATATAAAGGCATGATAGATAGAATAAACGGATGTGTTACGTTGCAAAGTTTTATCCCACAAATTTCAACATGGTATCAGAGCCATAGATCCTCGAGTGACTGTGAGATTGAATGAAGAAAAAAAATTCTTCCAATGGCTACTAAAAAAAAGGTAGAGTCAAGTGATAGCTTTGATGATAGTAATTCTGAGGAATCATCCGATGAAGATGAGGGTGCCACTGCAAAGGTTGCTAAGAAGGCTCCTGATGTGGTTGCAGAAGAAACTTTTTTTGTAGGTTGGTGAGAAAGTACATCAACAATAGTAAGATGATGAGAAAGTGCATCATACAGTGAAGAGAAGGTGCTTCACAAATAAGAAGTTTAGAGAGACGTGCTCCAATGATTGCAAGTTGGTGAGAAGTGCATAAACAGGATTATGAGAAGTGCATCATTTGGTGAAGAGAAGTGCTTCACAGAATATTCTGAAGATGGAGAGAACTGCTCCAAAAAATTTGAATTAAGGGGGAATGTTGGAAATTAATTCAAATTTTGAAATTGTTAAAATTCCTTTACGATAGATATTAGTTTGTTTTTAATTTTGCGGATTTTGTAGGATAGCTTTCTGATTTTATTCTACTTTATTATAGTCAAAATATTTAATTTTATTAAAAATTTGCTTTAATGTTTAGCTTATTTGTAAGCCTATATAAAGTCATGATAGATAGAATAAACGGATGTGTTACGTTGCAAAGTTTTATCCCAAAAATTTCAACAGTAGGGTTGTAAGATTGTAATATTTAGTGAACTTATTATTTAATTTTAATAGTTCATACATTAAAATACATAATATGTAAAGTTATTAAATGAATTACCATTTATTAATTATGCACATTAAATAAAAGATCTCAATTTCTGTCATGTCCAAGTCTTGAATAAATTGATAATGCATTAAATTTAAAAATCATAAGGTTTAAGTTTTAAAAAAGTGCAAAAGTGAAATATAAATTAAAATTTAGGTTTAAAAAATTTAAGAGTCGATTCTCAGGTACATAAAAATTAAGAAAAGTCTAACTTATTATAATATTTATAAATAACTAATATTTATTGTTCAACATTTATTTTATATCAACTAATAAATATTTAATATTGTATTGTTAAATTTTATAATTATTTATTTTATTTTATCATAAATTATTATTAGTATTTTTTATTTATTATTGTAGCATATTTTCTTTTTGTCAAAATAACTTTATAAAATTGTTTTATTTTAATAGATAATTTATATTTTGTATGATCTTTTAAAAGTTTAAAATTTGTGGATTTGTGAATTGAATTTAAATTTAAAATCTGATAATGTGGTTGATTTTAATTTGAAAATGAAACATATTTTATATGTCAAATTGAGTATAAACTTAAAATTTTTAATCCATACACAAGTTTAAACATGCACTCTATTTTTTTATAACTCTTTTTACTTATTTACTTTTTGAAAAGGAGGAATGCAGAAAAATATGATTTAACAAAATGAGAAGCTTTAACATATTCCTCTACCTTAAAATATGATTTAACAAAATCGAGTAAAATATTTGAGATTTGACTGTTAGATTGTCTCTATGTATTATTTATCAAGTTATATATATCACCAACACTTTTTCATGTTAGATAAAAAATAAAAAAGTTGTCCTATTATTAATTATATTATACTTACCAAAGGAATATGATACGTAAAAGTTCAATACCTGTGAAAAATAGTACTCCAAAATTACTTAATATTAATTATCCTATAAAAGTATTAAGTCCTAGTGAAAAACCTCACTTATCTTTAAGTGAAAATAAAACATCTAAACAAGAATCTAAGGGGATGTTTGTTTTCATTTTTTTCCTCTTTTTTACGTGGTTTTTATAAAAAATGAAACTCCCTCTTAAAACATGTTTAGTTCGTCATTCTTGCATTAAGCTGCTGTCAAAAATAAAAAAACCACAACCCAATCACGGAAACAGAAAAAATACGTTTCCGTGATATATCACAACAGGTTTCCTTATATTCTAAAATAGTTTCTCTGCGCCGATTACAATTTTCCTGCGTTACTTGGGTGTTACTTGAGTTTTTGGCCTTTAGAAGATGAGAATACAGCATGAAGGAAACCTGCGTTACTTGCGTTACCTACGTTTTTGGCCTTTAGAAGATGTAAATACAGCAGGAAGGAAACTTGCGTTACCTATGTTTTTGACCAGTAGCGCCTATGTCCTGTAAAGCATGGAGCATGGATTATCGTCGTTTCACCAGGAGGTTTTTCTGTTGTTGTCGTTTCACCATGGGTTATCCTCACACCCTTAGCTTCTTTTCCCACTTGATATTAAATATGCAAGACGGGGTATTGGAATGTTAAAGTTACCTGCGTTACTTGCGTTACCAGCGTTTTTGGTCAGTGGCGTATATCTCGTGTAGAGCATGGAGCATGAGTTATTGTAGTTTCACGAGGAGGATTTTATGCTGTTGTCGTTTCAAAGTTTGGAACTTCATGGAGGATTTGCTTATTCGTCCCTGTTTGTGAGAATACAGAGAAAAACACAAAAGAAGAAGATGATGATACAATGATGATGGTTAGGAAAGTTGAGAATATGAGCGAAGATATCAATAACAAGAACCATTTTTGTTTTTATTGCTTGTTTCAATTAGTAACTGATCCACAGTTTCTTGCTGTTTCACCTAGTGCAGAGTGGAGATTGTTATACCTTCAGTGTGCAGGATAAAACGATTGAGCTAGGGATCTGTGCAGTTCACCAGTATAGTCATTCAAGGAATTTAAAGAAAGATTACTTCACAGCTTAGTTACTAGTAAATTAAAAGATTAGCTGAAAGAGAAATGCAATCTTATTGAACTTTATAAGAGGGAATGTAGCTTTGTCATGTCATTTCCTGAACATTCTATAAATAAAAGTTCATTAAGATCTTTCTGTTACATCTATTGATTTCTTGAGGCAATAATGTTTCCTTTTTTAAGACATATTATCTCGAACATGATCTCAAGAACTAAGTATGAACACTTTATATGTTCACAAATGAAAATGGTAACTTCTTTTGGAGAAGTATATGCCCATTTGCACAACAAAATCAAGTTTGACATGTATGATGAGATATAGCTGTTTGTATCTACAATTACTATGGAACAATTCAGTGACAAAAATAGTTGTGATAGATGCATATGTCTAAACCTCATGAGTTGGGGTTTTGACTTTTGATATGATTGTTAAGATCAGAATCTTCCCAAAATTACTTGCAGTCCACTGGAATTATGAGCAGGGGCCCTATCCTGAATATCCTGGTAATGGTGGGATGAAGACTGTCATCTGTTATGTGTTTGGTTTTTGAAATATATTATTGAATAGTGAAGACACATAATGAGGCACAGTAGATGGCAATAAAGGATTCAATGTCTACTACAAGAGCTAGAATAGAAGAACTTAAAAGAACTCTGCATGTTCAGAAGGCTAGGAAAGATGATTACGCAGCAGTCATGTCTCAGCAAACTGTGGGTAATTTTCTTTACAATGCGCATTTGATTTCTATTCTCCTTTTCCACGAGCTTGGTGTGGTAGAGTAGTTGAAATTAGTGTCAGGTTGTGTCTACCTTGGAATTGAACATATTTTATTGATCAGAAAGATTTAATATAATTTCTAATTTATGTAATTTTACTATATACAATTAATGTGTAATTTTGTAATAATATTTGATTTGCATATATTTTAATTTTAGCTATAATGATAATTAATTAATTTAAAAATGTAATGTATTATAAGAGTATAATTATAAAAAATAGAAACATGATGATAAAACCAAACATATATTTTTTAGTTTTTTGTTACAAATTTCAACCAAACAGATTTTTGTTTTCAATTTTTATATTACAAATCTCAACCAAACAGGTTTTCTTTTTTTTAAAGAAAAAAACAGAAACCAAAAATAGAAAACAGAAACAAAAAACAACAACAAAAAAATAGAAGTGGAACCAAACGATCCCTAAGCTTTTAAGATTATGTTCTACAAAATTAGAAAAACCAATTAGATTTACCAAACCTGGAATATCTACACAATCAGAAGATTGATGAATTAAGTAATATTAAGAAAATACCTTATGAAAATAAAACAGTCGAAGATTTATATGTACAGAAACAACTTAACAATCTTGCTGCTTATAATTTAGTTGATGCTATTTCAATAATAAAAGAAGTATTATCACAAAAATGTTTAGAAGCAAAATTATACAAACTACTAAAACATAATAATATTAAACTACGTTGTTCTAAATATTCCGAAGTACCTCAACAATATAGATGTGAATCTTTTATCTACCAAAAACATAGAAAACATAAATACAGATCTAAATATACCAAATATAAATGGCAAAAATACCTCACAAAAAGGTATACAAAATTCCTAGATAAACCTTATAAATGTACTTGATTGGGACAATAGGCATAACTTTCACTATGGATGTGAGATTAAGGTCATTCAAGCACAGTTTCGAAGAGAACTTCGAGTTCTACAACTTCTATAAAGACCCAAAGAGAGATTTTTCTATTTAGAGGGTCAAAATTGCACATTTATATAACTATCTCGAGAATATCTGTTTAGCAGACATATGTCCCTCCAAACGGACATGAACTGAGTTGGAACGCTGGAATTCCCGAGAAGATCTTCCCAACAGACATTTATGGGTCAATTTCCAGATTTATAACTCCTATAAGTTGCCTATGACCCCTCTTATGCATATCTATCATTTCTAACTTATTTTCCTTATCATTTCCCTTCATTCTCACTTCCATTTCAGCTCAATATCATTTACAACCAAATCATAATCTATGTTTGGTCATCAATCCAAAAATATAACATTCAAAATTGTACACATTCATCATAAATTTCTGCACATGATCAACTCCCTTTATCACCTTTATTGCATCTCTAACTTATCACACTAATTCTTCCCATTTCAAGACACCATAGCACTTTTTTTCTATTAGATCAAGTTAGAAATGGGCTATAATGTGTCCAACATACACCCTTTTGTAGCATCACTAACTTGTAAAAATCCTATCTTTTAAGTCCGATTTTCAAAAATTACACACTTTATATCATTGGAAAGTTAAGAGGATAAATTACAACTTCCAAGAAGACAACTTTGTCCAAATCAGCCTATATTAATACAATTTTCCCTTGAAGTCAGAATACAGATTTTACCCCTATGAGTGTTTGAAAATGCAATGTGGAAGCTTGAAAAGTCATGAGCAAAACATAAATATATTTCATTAACATCAAAAGAAAGAGTTTTACAAAGCTTTAATGGGAATTTCAAGACCCAAATACACCATTGGTCTTATAATCCAAAAATACAAAATATATATGAACGAGTGTTACTTGAAATATGGTTAAAGCCTTGAATTTTCATATACTAACTTAAACTCAAAAATATGTAAACTTGGAGTGGTGCCTTGACTCTCTATCATTCGATCTCTTGCTCTTCACCTAGAGATGGGGAGGAATGGGGGTGATCTTAAAAGCTCGTGGGTAATAAGTTTATAGCGGAGAAACAAGCAAAACCATTGAAAATATTCATTGCCATAGTAAATTGCATTGAATTTATAAAACACGTATTTTTCAAATTCTCAAGCTTGTCAAGCAATTCATAAACAACATAAGTCATGTATTCATCAAACTTGTAAACAAATCATAAACAACTTAAGTACTCATAATGGTTTAATTACTCCATACACATGAGGGAGTTCTTGCAAAGCTTCGATAAACATGAGGGAGTTCTTGTGAATCTCAAGCAAACATGAGGGAGTTTTTGCGAATCTCCAGTAAACATGAGGGAGTTCATGATGGAGCTCCATTCCACTAGCGAGTAGGTGGGAGAAGCCTTTAACATGGTCAACGTGCACGTGACATAACATGATGGACCACCACAAACTCACACAAACATGAATTTCATGACTTGTAAACATATTGCACAAAAGGTACATTTCGGAAACATGATTTCCATAAGCATGATATTTTTCAATTACAATCTCCATCATCATTTCATAAATCATCAATAAGATTCATGTACCAAACATGTAGCAATTACTTAAATCATTTAAGAAGCAATAAATGCAACATTTTATAAAGCAATTGAAATCATTTAACTCTATTGATTTGGAAAAATACTCATGGCTCATTAACTCAACTATAAACATGTAACCTACCTAGATTCCTTGCTTAAAAATGCCCCTCCTCTTGCTCCTCTTGCCTCTTTTGATTTACTTTAACATTGGCACAAACATCTGATTCAATGGGAATACAAATTGGGAATCCAAATAGCATATTTACTAAAAATTGATTATATAATACTTATACCCATGTATTTCCTAAGCTTCATGAATAAAAATTCCTTCCAAATTCCAAAGGATTAGGCTTACATTGAATCTTCACCAAACAAAGACATTTTTGGCTCAAATGGAAGCTCTTCTCTTCCTCTTTCTTTTTCTCTTCTTGAATAATCGCAAAATCACTCTTGAAAACTAAGAAAAGATGAAACCTAAGCTTGTCTTCTTTCTTTTTCTCTCAATGGCCGAAACTCTCTCACTTCTCTTTCTCTTTTTTGTTTTTCTCTCCTTCTCTCCCTTCATTTACGTTTTTCTTCATCTAAAGAACAAGACAACATTGTCCTCTTCCAATTATACCCTTAGTGAGTATGAAATGTCAACCCTACCCTTCTTTTAATGCTTCATGGTTTTTAAACTTAAGTGACATGTCACAATTGCCCTCAATACATTCTTACTGATTTAATTGAACTAACCAATGTAATAAACCATACTAACACTGAAATAAATATTTAAACTCCAATAATTATTCTATCATAACCTCATAATTTATTTAAATCATGCTTAACTAAACGAAAAATTTTGGAGGCCAACATTTCTCCCCCTCTTAAAAGAATTTCGTCCTCAAAATTCTTACCTGAGTCATTGAAGAGGTGTTGATACTTCTCGTTCATGGCCTCTAAGGGCACACGTGGCCTCTTCTTTAGAATGGTTTTTCCATAGGACTTTAACCAGTTGAACTGTCTTGTTCCTGAGAACCTTTTCCTTAGTGTCCAAAATCTCCACTGGAGTCTCGTCATAATTCAGATCATCTCTCAACTGAACCTTAGTGGTCTGAATGATATGGAAGGGATCTAATCTCTACCTTCTTAACATGGAAACATGAAAGATATCATGTATCTGTGACAATTCTGGTGGCAATGCCAATCTATAGGTCAGTGATATAATCCTCTCAACAATCTTGTAGGGACCAACATATCTTGGGCTCAATTTCCCTTCTTGCCAAACCTCATGACTCCTTTCCAAGGAGATGTCTTAAGAAAGACTTTCTCACCAACTTCATACTCTATTTCCTTTCGGTGTGCATCAGTATAGCTCTTTATTCCATCTTAAGGTACTTTAAGCCTTTGTTTAACTATATTGACCTTGTCAACTGTCATCTGGAGCAACTCTGGTCCTATTAATTTTCGTTCTCTTTCTTCATCCTAGCATATAGGAGTTCTACATCTTCTTCCATATAATGATTTTTAAGGAGCCATCTGAATGCTAATTCGTACGAAAATTTGACCATTGGCAAGTGCTCGCTCCAAGCACCTTTGAAATCCATCACACATGCCTTAAGAATTCCTTTAAGGGTTCGAATGGTCCTCTTAGATTAACCATCTGTTTGGGGATGGAAAGCAGTGCTAAAATTTAACTTGGTCCTTAGAGCTTCTTTCATACTTTTCCAAAATCTCGAAGTAAACTGAGGATCTCTGTCAGAAACTATGGAGTCTGGAATCCCATATTGTCTCACTATCTCATCAATATACTTCTTTACTAGCATATGTAGAGAATCAGTCAGTTTAATTGCTAAAAAATGGGCTAACTTCGTCAAACAGTCAATAATAACCCATATAGCATCATGCTTCTTGTTGAAAGTAAAACTTATCTACTTATTTTACACTCAAAAATTGTAAATGAACAGGTCGTGAATTCTAGTAAAAAGAGCGGATATCGATCCCACAAGGACTGATGCCTAGACACCACTTAATTTAGACACAACATTGTTAAGAAACTAAATTATGAAATTCAAATAATTTGGAAAATTAAATTAAAATTAAAAGACTAATGTAAATAATAGACAATACCGCAATTGCAGAAAATCTAAATTCAAGAATCTAAATGCTAGAGATTACTTTTCCTTATTTTGTCTCCCTCCTATTTTATTGATTGAATTGTGTCTCACCCTATATTTTTGAATTTACTAATTACCCTCTCTCAAGGTGTAAATATTTGTCCCTAATTGAATTAACGGGAATCGATTGAACGATCTCTTAACCTACCCAATGACTCTACCGATTCAACTAGTTATTAAACTATCATATGGGTGATCAATTGAATAATCGAGATCTCTCTTCTAACTATTCAATTAACATAATGATTGCTAGTCTATAGGACGCCAACTCTTATTGTAAAATCCTACATGAATTTCATCTCACTCACTCTCTCGATTTGTTGCAAGATGACAATTAAGAATAACAATCAACAAAGACAATTGTATTCAATTCAACAAAATAGGAGTTTTGACAAAATAATTCAAAAGCAAGCCCTAAAATGAAATCAATCTAACATGGTATCCTTAACATCATCAATAATCAAATAAACCATTTTTACAAAGAATAGAAGAGATTAGAATAATAGAAAATTAAATAGAAAAATTCCTTCTCTTATTTACCAAAATCTGGAATTTTGGTGTTGATGTGCTATTTTGCCCAATCTTGATTTTATGATCCTTGTCTTCAATCCTTCCTCAATTCTCCAAACATGTGTTCTTCACTAAAGGATGGTGTTTCTACAGGTGGGTGTCATCTCCCTTGAAGATGGTGGCTTAATGACGTTTTTATAGTCCAAAAACTCTAGGTTTAATGAAGCCTAGCAGATTACTTCGGATTACAATCCCTACGTTCGAGGGAATTTACATGATTCCCATGAGCATGAGAATTACACAGAGATGCACTTTTCATTTCTTCTATGATTCCTACGTTCATGGGAATTTGCATGATTACCACGAACGTGAGAATTTGTCACAGATGCACTGTTCTTGTCTTTTCTTCTTTGATCTTTTGTTCAACCTCCAAGTTGCTCACTCTTCTTTCCTACATAAAAATAGTCAATTCTTACCCTTAATTAGCATCAAACACATCACATAAGAACAACAATGGAAATCAAGCTTAATGAAAATATACAAAATGAATCCTAAACTAGAACAATAAACAACAATTATGCAAGAACATGCCAATTACCTATAAAAACATATCCTAATGCATACCTATCAACGTCCCCTCACTTTAATCTTTACTTGTCCTCAAGTAAAATAAATACAACGAATCAATTCTATCCCTTCATTTTCACAAAGATCAAAGCATACGATCCCTCAAATTCAAGCCAACTCAAATATTAAGTTAATGCGCATATCATGACTACTTTTTGCATTGGTGTACACAAGCAAACTCACAATTGACACAATCACTCAAAGATAAGTAATGATGTACAAATGAATCTTCCTCACGGTTTCACTCATTTCGCTCAAGTGTTTAAGGGTTAATTGTAACATCCCGTTTCCAGAGAACGGGTCGGACCAGAGAAACGGGTCCAAGTGTGGCAATCGACACATCTCATGCTC
>JANQBM010000009.1:14234494-14244607 GCA_025594535.1 Erythroxylum domingense | reverse complement strand
TTTTCATATGCAAAATTCCCTATTCACTTGTATGCGGATGCTAGATTATGCATGATCATGTAAAGGCATTTCTAAACTCCCATTGACCACTCAAAATTACTATTCTACCCTTCCATCGGTTATGGTATGTTACAATTAATAAGCCCACAACTTACAAAATGTACATGATTTGGGAACAAAAACATAACTTTCACTATGGAAGTCAGATGAAAGTAATTCAAGTACGGTTTTGAAGAGGACTTTGAGTTCTACAACTTTTGTGAAGACCTAAAAGAGAGATTTTACCTTATAAAGGGTCAAAAATTGCATATCTATATAACTGCCCCGAGAAGGTCCACCTAGCAGACATCAAGTCCGCCCAACGGACATTTAAGGGTCAATTTCCATATTTCTAACTCCTACAAGTTACCTATGACCCCTCTTATGCATACATATCATTTCTAACTTATTTTCCTCATCATTTTCTTGCATTATCACTTACAGTTCAGCTCGATATCATTTACATCCAAATTATAATCTATATTTGTTCATCAATCAAAAAACATAACATTCAAACTTATACACATTCATCGTAAATTTCTGCACATGTTCAACTCCCTATATCACCTTCATTTCATCTCTAACTTATCACACTAATTTTTTCGATTTCAAAATACCATAGTACTCATTTTCTATTAACTCAAGTAAAGAAAACGGTTATAAAGTGTCCAACATACACCCTGTGCAGCATCACTAATTTGTAAAAAACATATCTCTCAACTCCGATATCCAAAAGTTATAGACTTTATATCATTAGAAAGCTAAGAGGATAAACTACAACTTTCATGATGACAACCTTATCCAAATTAGCCTAGATTAATACAGTTTTTCCCTGAAGTCAGAACACAGATTTTACCCCTAATAATGCTTGAAAATGCAATGCGAAAACTTGGAAAGTTATAAGCAAAACATAAATATATTTCAGGAACATCAAAAGAAAAGAGTTTTAAAAAGCTTTAATGGTCATTTCAAGACCCAAATACATATTGTTCTCATAATCCAAAAATACAAAATATATATAAACGAGTGTTACTTGAAATGTGGCTAAAGCCTTGAGTTTTCCTATACTAATTTAAATACAAAAGTATGTGAACTTGGAGTGATACCTTGACTCTCTATCACTCGATCTCTTGCTCTTCACCTAGAGATGAGGAGGAAATTGGGGGGGTGAGCTTAAAGCTTGTGGGTAACAAGTTTATAGCAGAGAAACAAGCATAACCATTAAAATATTCATTGCCATAGTAAATTGCATTGAAACCATAAAACATGTATTTCTCAAATTCTCAAGCTTGTCAAACAATTCATAAACAACATAAGTCATGTATTTCTCAACTTGTCGAACAAATCATAAACACATAAGAAATCATAATGGTTTGGGTAGTTTATAAATATGAGGGAGTTCTTGCGAATCTCCAGTAATAACATAATGGACCACTTTGGGTAGTCCATAAATATGAGGGAGTCCATGAAGGAGCTCCATGCCACTAGCAGGCAGGTGGGAGAAGCCTTTAACATAGTCAACGTGCATGTGACATAACAGAATGGACCACCACAAACCCACACAAACATGAATTTCATATCTTGTAATATCTTGCACATTTTAGAATCATGATTTCCATAAGTGTGATATTTTTCAAATACAATTTCCATCATCATTTCATAAATCAACATCAAGATTCATGTACCAAACATGTAGCAATTACTTAAATAATTTAAGAAGCAATTAATGCAACATTTATAAAGCAATTGAAAGCATTTGACTTTGTTGATTTGGAAAAATACTCATGGCTCATTAACTCTACTATAAACATGTAACCCACCTGGATTCCTTGCTTAAAAACTTGCTTAAAAATGCCCCTCCTCTTGTTCCTCTTACCTCTCTTGATTCCCTTTAACAATGGAAAAAATCCAATTCAATAGGAATACAAATTGAGAACTTAAAAAGCATATTCACTAGAAATTGATTCTATAATACTTAAACCCATGTATTTTCTAAGCTTCATGAATCAAAATCCATCCAAAAATTCAAAGGATTAAAAATGAGCTTACATTGATTCTTTACCAAACAAAGAGATGTTTGGCTCAAATGGAAGCTCTTCTCTTCCTCTTTCTTTTTATCTTCTTGAACACCCTCAAAATCACTCTTGGAAACCAAGAAAAGATGAAACCCTAACTTTTCTTCTTCCTTTTTCTCTCATAGACGAACTCTCTCTCCTTTGTTCATTTTTCACTTAATTCTCTCCCGTCAATTCACGTTTTTCTTCCTCTAATGTGCAAGATAACATTTTCCTCTTCTAATTTTACCCTTAATGAGTGTTAAAAGTCCACTTTACCCTTCCTTTAATGGTTCATGGCTTTGATACTTAGTGACATGCCACAATTTCCCTCAATACATTCCTAATGCTTTAATTTAACTAACCATTATAATAAAATCCTACTAACACTGTAATAATTAATTAAACTCCAATAATTATTCTATAATGACCTCATAATTCATTTAAATCATGCTTAACTCAATAAAAAAATTCAGGGTCCAACATTTCTCCCTCTCTTAAAAGAGTTTTGTCCTCGAAATTCTTACCTGAGTCATTGAAGGTGTGGATATTTCTCCTTCATGGCCTCAAAGGGCTCCCACGTGGCCTCTTTAATATGGAAACATGGAAGACATCATGTATCTGTGACAATTCTGGTGGCAGCGTCAATCTATAGGCCAGTGGTCTAATCCTCTCAACAATACCGTAGGGACCAATGTATCTTGGGCTTAATTTTCCCTTCTTGCTAAATCTCATGACTCCTTTATAAGGAGATGTCTTAAGAAAGACTTTCTCACCAACTTTATACTCCATTTCCTTTCGATGTGCATCCGTATAGTTCTTCATTCTATCTTGAGCTGCTTTAAGCCTTTGTTTAACTAGACTAACCTTGTCAACTGACATCTGGAGTAACTCTGGTCTTAATAATTTCCTTTCTCGTTCTTCATCCCAGCATATAGGATTTATACATCTTCTTCCATATAGTGCTTCATAAGGAGCCATCTAAATGCTCGAGTGGTACGAATTATTGTAAGCAAATTCGACTAATGGCAAATGCTCGTCCCAAACACCTTTGAAATCCATTACACATACCCTGAGCATTCCTTCAAGGGTTCGAATGGTCCTTTTAGATTGACCATTTGTTTGGGGATGGAAAGCAGTGCTAAAATTTAACTTGGTCTCTAGAGCTTCTTGCATACTTTCCCAAAATCTCGAAGTAAACTGAGTATCTCTATCAGAAACTATGGAGTCTGGAATCCCATATAGTCTCATTATCTCATCAATGTACTTCTTTACTAGCACATGCAGAGAATTAGTCTGTTTAATTGCTAGAAAATGGGCTGACTTCTTCAGATGGTCAACAATAACCCATATGGCATTGTGCTTCCTACTGGTCTTAGGCAAACCCATCAGAAAATCCATAATTATCCTTTGCCACTTCCACTCAGGAATGGAAAATGGCCTTAACTTGCCTGAAGGTGCCTGGTGTTCAGCCTTGACTTACTGACACACTAGACCCTTGCTTGCATATTCTGCTATATCCTTCTTCATGCCTTTCGACCAGAAATGCTCTTTCAAATCTTTGCACATCCTGGTGCTACCTGGGTGCATGACATAAGGTGCATTATGTGTCTCGTCAAGTATCTCATCCTTTACCTGCTTGACATTTGGAATACAAATTCTATTGCCTATAACCATAAGTCCATCATCCCTCACTTCCACTTTAGATTGTTTTCCATTCTTAATTTCTTCTCAGAGCTTGTTCAAATCTGCATCTTGTTCTTGTAACTCCTTAACTTTCTCTCTGAGTATTGTTCTCACTCTAAAATTAGCAATATTGTAATCAAGTTCCTCCTGTTTCAAGCTTATTCTAAGTTTAGCCATCTCTTTCAACAATGGTAGATAAATTGTCTGAACATGGGCTATGAAGGATTTCCTACTCAAGGCATCAACCGCTGCATTTGCGTTGCCTGGATGGTATTCAATCAACAAGTCATAATCCTTAACTCTTTCTGGCTCAATAAGTACTTAAGACTTTATGATCTGTAAAAATCCTTGTCTGAATTCCATACAGATAATGTCTCTAAATTTTCAAGGCAAAAATTATTGCTGCTAATTCTAGATCATAGGTCGGGTAATTCAATTCATAAGGCTTTAGCTACCATAAGGTATAAGCTATTACCTTGTCTCCTTACATCAACACATAACCCAAACCCTTTCTTGAAGCATCACTATAAACAGTATAGCCCTCATCTCCCATGGGAAAGGTTAGAATTGGAGCACTTGTCAACTTGTGCTTAAGTTCCTCAAAGCTCTTCTAACATTCATCACTCTAAATAAACTTCTGATTTTTCCTTAATAACTTGGTTATTGGAGCAGCTATTATGGAGAATCCTTCAACAAACCTCCTATAATATCCTGCCAGACCTAGAAAGCTTCTCACTTTTACCAATGTTTTTGGTGCATGCCATTTCACTACTGCTTTAACTTTCCTCGGATCGACATGTACCCCATCCTTCAAAATTACGTGTCCAAGGAATATCACCTTTTGAAGCCAAAATTCACACTTACTGAATTTGGCATAAAAATGCTTCTCCCTTAGTATTTGCAACACTATCCTAAGATGTTCCTCTTCTCTCTTGGAATAAACCAGAATGTCATCTACAAATACTATAACAAATTGGTCCAGATATTCCTTAAAGACCCTATTCATGCGATCGATGAATATAACTAGAGCATTGGTCAATCCAAATGGCATAACTAGGAACTCTTAATGCCCATAACGTGTCCTAAAGGTTGTCTTGTGTACATCAGATTCCCTAATTCTGAGTTGATGATAGCCTGACCTGAGATCAATTTTGGAGAAGACCTTTGCTCCTTACAGATGGACGAATAGATAATCGATTCGTGGCAGAGGATACTTGTTCTTAATGGTCATCTTGTTGGGCCTCCGGTAATCAATGTACATGCGCCATGCTCCATCCTTCTTTTTAACAAACAGAACTGACACTCCTTATGGCGACGAACTTGGCCTTATATACCCGTTCTTTAACAATTCTCCTAATTGTTCCTTAAGCTCCTTCAGCTCAGCTGGAGCCATTTTATATGGTGGTACAGAAGTGGGTGCGGGACCTAAAATCAGATTGATGGTGAATTCGATTTCCCTTACTGGTGGCAAACTAGGTAAGTCTTCTGGAAACACGTCTAAAAATTCCCTCACAATTGAAAAATCTTCTAACTTTTCTTCGTTCACCTCGATGTCCACAACGTGTGCCAAGAAGGCTTCATCCCCTTTTCTCATCATCCTGTCAGCTAGCAAAGCTAAAATAATTCTTGGTGATGGTGTTATTCTGTCTCCCTTAAAAGTCACCTTCTTACCCTTACCAAGATCAAATTCTACATGAGTAGTCCCATTAAAATCTATAGCCCCATACTTGCGAAGCTTATCATACTGTCCGCTCCTCTCCACTGGAGCTTGCATTGAAACTTGTGGCACTTAGCCCATAACATGTGTGAAAGCTTGAGCAAAGGCTTGAAAGAAACATGGATCTATGGGGTTTACTTGGGGCATAGGAGGAGGAGGCGGTGGCATTTTATGTTACACACTAGGTGCCTCAGAATCATGAGTAGAGTGTGTCCCCGCATCTTGTGGGACGTGAGATTTATCCGTACCTCCTTAGCGAGAGCAAGATTGAGTTATAGCTCCTCGAGTTCTCCTTCGAGGCAGCATACTCACTCCTTCAATTTAAAACCATTTAAAATCTTTAGTTCATATTTCATGTCAGGTTTAAACCTACATATGTGCATATAAAACCTTTTTAAACCATGCTTCATGTAAAACAATTTCAAATTATGTGAAACAATACAAAAACAATGCATGTTGTTCTTTTAAATCAATGCATGTTCATTTCATGTTTTAAAACGACCCATTTCATGCCTAGGATACTAAACCTAGACGCTCTGATACAAATAGATGTTAGGCCCCATTTTCAGAGTTTAACTCGAGAGTCATAAAACGTGGGTGCATTATCCTATAGGGTTCTTGTAATGGAATCTCATTAGCCATCATAGGTTTATCTTCGTTCTCATAACTTCCCACAATTCCATAATTGAACAATTGATATACGACAATTCATTCTTATGTTTATATCCTCAATTGTCACCTTAAACATATCACTCATTTTATCTCTTATTTTCACATCAAACTATGTACATTTCCAACTCCATTTAAGCCTAAATGTATCATAGGAAAGCATTAATAATCCCACAACTTATAAATGTACATGACTTGGGACAAAAAACATAACTTTCACAATGGAAGTTAGATGAAGATTATTCAAGTACGGTTTTGAAGAGGACTTCGAGTTCTACAACTTTCATGAAGGTCTCGAAGAGAGATTTTGCCGTATAAAGGGTTAAAAATTGCACATTTATATAATTGTCCCGATAATGTCCGCTTTGCGGACATATGTCGCCCCAAACGAACATGAACTGAGCTAGAATGCTGGAATTCCCGAGAAGATCACCAACGGACATTTATGGGTCAATTTTCATATTTCTAACTCCTACAAGTTACCTGTGACCCCTCTTATGCATATCTATCATTTCTAACTTATTTTCCTCATCATTTTCCTTCATTATCACTTGCATTTCAACTCAATATCAGTTACATCCAAGTCATAATCTATATTTGTTCATCAATCCAAAAACATAACATTCAAACTTATACACATTCATCATAAATTTCTGCATATGTTCAACTCCCTATATCACTTTCATTTCATCTCTAACTTATCAAACTAATTCTTCCCATTTCAAAACACCATAGTACTCATTTTCTATTAACTCAAGTACAGAAAACAATTATAAAGTGTCCAACATACACCCTGTGCAGCATCACTAATTTGTAAAAAACATATCTTTCAACTCCGATATCCAAAATTTATAGACTTTATATCATTGGAAAGCTAAGAGAATAAACTACAACTTCCAAGAAGAAAACCTTGTCCAAATCAGCCTAGATTAGTATAATTTTTCCTTGAAGTCAGAACACAAATTTTACCCCTAATCATGCTTGAAAATGCAATGCGAAAACTTGGAAAGTCATGAGCAAAACATAAATATATTTCAATAACATCAAAAGAAAAGAGTTACACAAAGCTTTAATGGTCATTTCAAGACCCAAATACATCATTGTTCTCATAATCCAAAAATACAAAATATACATAAACAAGTGTAACTTGAAATACAGCTAAAGCCTTGAGTTTTCCTATACTAATTTAAATACAAAAGTATGTAAACTTGGAGTGATGCCTTGACTCTCTATCACTCGATCTCTTGCTCTTCACCTGAAGATGGGGAGGAAATGGGAGGGTGAGCTTAAAAGCTCGTGGATAACAAGTTTATAGCGGAGAAACAAGCAAAACCATTAAAAATATTCATTGCCATAATAAATTGCATTGAAACCATAAAACACGTATTTTTCAAATTCTCAAGCTTGTCAAATAATTCATAAAAAACATAAGATATGTATTTCTCAACTTGTCAAACAAATCATAAACACTTAAGCAATCATAATGGTTTAGGTAGTCCATAAATATGAGGGAGTTCTTGCGAATCTCCAGTAATAACATAATGGACTACTTTGGGTAGTCCATAAATATGAGGGAGTCCATGAAGGAACTCTATGCCACTAGCAGGCAGGTGGGAGAAGCCTTTAACATGGTCAACATGCACGTGACATAACAGAATGGACCACCACAAACCTACACAAACATGAATTTCTTATCTTGTAATATCTTGCACATTTCGGAATTATGATTTTCATAAGCATGATATTTTTCAAACACAATTTCCCTCATCATTTCATAAATCATCATCAAGATTCATGTACCAAATATGTAGCAATTACTTAAATTCTTTAAAAAGCAATAAATGCAACATTTATAAGCAATTGTAATTATTTAACTTTATTGATTTGGAAAATTACTCGTGGCTCATTAACTCAACTATAAACATGTAACCCACCTGGATTCCTTGCTTAAAAACTTGCTTAAAAATGCATCTTCTCTTGTTCCTCTTACCTCTCTTGATTCCCTTTAACATTGGCAAAAATCCAATTCAATAGAAATACAAATTGAGAACTCAAAAAGCATATTCACTAAAAATTGATTATACAATACTTAAACCCATGTATTTCCTAAGTTTCATGAACCAAAACCCGTCCAAAATTTTAAAAGATTAAAATTGAGCTTACTTTGAATCTTCACTAAACAAAGAGATTTTTAGCTCAAATGGAAGTTCTTCTCTTCCTCTTTCTTTTTCTCTTCTTGAACACCCTCAAAATCACTCTTGAAAACTAAGAAAAGATGAAACCCTAACTTTTCTTCTTCCTTTTTCTCTCATGGACGAACTCTCTCTCCTTTCTTTCTCCTTTTTTCAGCACTTCATTCTCTCCTTTAAAAAATTATTTGTTTTTTCAAAATAAATTCGTTAAAGGTATGATGATTGTACTTTAAAGTTACCTTCTTTTTTAAAGTTGTAATAAGTGTGTCTCTAAGGAATTTTTGCTTTTATGTCCTTGCTTCGCCTATAAAAGCAAAGTTTCTCCTTCATTGTAAGCAGGTCTTAAACGGTTGAAGTTCAATGAATATTAGTTTGAGTATTTTCCATTCTCTCTAAGCACCCATTTGGTTAAGCTTTTGGAGGGTGGAAAAGCACTTTTTTCACCGCAAAAGCTATTTTTAAGAAAAATGAGTGTTTGATTAAAAAATCCAAAAGCACTTTTTTAATAGAAATGGCTTTTTTAGAAGCTAAAATAAAGCTTTTTAAGAAGCTCAAATTTGGAGCTTTTCAAAAAAGGCCCTCATTTTAGCTTTTTCAGTTAAACTTTAGCTTTATAATTTCCGACGTTTACGTTTATAACATCCCAAGCTTAAAAACTCTCTGAAACCAAAATTCAATCTCTCTTTTCTCTCTACCTCTGCTCTCCGATCTGCGCTCGTGTGTTTTAGAAAAGGAGTTTTCAGAGGCTTGTGGTCTTCGGGCATTTTAGAAAAGGAGTTTTCAGAGGCTTCTCTGTATTAGCTCTCGTGTTTTCACTCTTCCGTTCTTCGATTAGGTGCCCAAATTTGTTTTATTCTGTTCGAAGAAAACCCAGTTTCGCTATCTGTGTCATCCTCCAAGACCAGAGACAAAATACCCAGATCGAAACTCGCGAAGAGCAAATGCCTGAGAATAACCAGATCTTGACACCTCATGTCGCGGAGAGGCTAGCCAGGAAGAGATCGGAGAGGTTCACATACTTGGTCGTTGCAGTTATGTCCATTTTTGGGATTACTTCAATGGCAGTTATGTCTAAAAGTGTTTGGTTCCTTTTGGTTTTAGGTGGGCATGAAGTTCTGGGCTAGATGGACTCATTGAGCTCTCTGGTACGCTCTGTGGCTTATGCATGAGGTTTGACTACACATACACATCCATGAAAATGCAAGACTCATTGCTAAGGCTCAACACTTCCTCACTAGCTCAATCTCAATCTATATTTTTTCTTGCAGTCTCATCACCGACCCAGAGTGCTGGAACCCCTTCCCGGGCGGGTCACAGGCCCGACGTCCTACTTGACATCTGGGCGCGTGTACCACTAGGGAGGAATTCCCCACCAGGTCAAACTTAAAACAAATAAACTCATTTAACTTACCTCCAAACAAAAATAGAGGTAGATCATAAGAAAATTCAATAAGTATTGACCCTGAGAAAGATGCGTGATAGGATCGTAGAATAAGCATAGGAATAAAAATAAATCATTCAAGAACAAAAATATCAGAAAAATATTTAATACACAATTTACTAGGTAACATTGATTTAATAAAATAGATAATAATGAATTTCAAATAATTTAATTTCATAGGAAGGGTACAAATAATTTTCCCCTATTTATAAAAATATTTCCATGTCCAAAAATATTCCAAGAATATTTAATTTGGTAGAAAAATCAAAATGAGACTTTTTGAAAAATCAGAAAAGAAGAAAAAAAATGAGAATC
>JANQBM010000009.1:14206823-14225265 GCA_025594535.1 Erythroxylum domingense | reverse complement strand
TGCCATGAGTGAGTTGGATATATTGCCATGTTATAAGTGAAGGTGTGATAGTTAACACGCCATTATTATAGATTATACACTGGAATGTCCTCAAAGTGTTCTGATATATAATTTATGGTAATGGGGTGTTACAAGATTTGGTATTAGAGCATGGTTTGGCATCTATAGGGACATATACAGACATTAATACATGATTTGAGTAAGAGATTCAGATAATAATCCTAACTATTTTTTTGTTATAGGTCATCTGCTATAGGAGATCAAGTTGGAGAGTCAGCTAACATAGAGTCTGTAAGAGTCAATAGGGAGTCTCCTGTACCTGAGTTTATACAAATGCCTCCGAGAATTCTGGAGAGGCGAGAAAGAAGATATGATAAGTTGAGAAAACAGGGAGCTGTGAACTTCTATAGAAGTACAGACCCTGCTGAGGCGGAAGGGTGGCTAGAGAGAATCGAAAACGTGTTCGATCAGATGGACTGAGAGGCAATGAGAGGTTCGATTATGCGGTCTCACTGTTACAAGGTCCAGCATACCAGTGGTGGAAGACTGTTCCGGGCAGTACCACCAGACCTTGTGGTTTGACCTGGGAAGATTTTTTGAGGGTGTTTAAAGAGAATTATATGCATAAGATTTATCTGGATAGAAAAATGAAAGAATTTATGGATCTGAAGCAAGGCAGACTCACAGTGGCAGAATATGAGATAAGATTCAATGAGTTAATGAGGTATGCAACTGCAATGACCCCAACTAAAGAAGACAAATGTAGACGGTTTGAGAATGGGTTGAACATAGAGACCAGAATAAGGCTAGCTCTTTCTAATTTGGGTAGTTTCATAAAACTGCGAGCAGCCTCACCAAAAATTGAGCAGTTATTAAAAGATGGTCAGGGAGAGTACAGACAAGAGTTTAAAGATAAGAGGCAGGTTGAATATCAGGCTGATTCTGGCAGAAGCTTCAGTAAATGCCATAACAGATCGTCTACATTCCAGACTAGATCGAGACAATCAGGATTTAAACCAAGAGGTGGATTTGTTCAGACAAATAAAGGTAGAGGATCTAGATCAGTGTCAAGAGGACAGTCACAACAGATGTCTGATTGTGAATATTGTGGTAAGAAGCATGGTGGTCAATGTTGGAGGTTATTGGGAGCTTGTTTCCATTGTGTCTCTATGGAGCATCAGATCAGAGATTGTCCCGAGACTTTGGGACAGTCTGTAATGAAAGGAGGAATAATAACTGAGACAACTGTACAGCAGAATAGAGCTATCGGTTCTGGACATAGAGGCAGAGGCAGAGGCAGAGGCAGAGGCAGAACTCAGTCAGCAGGGCCCAGTGTCAGGACCGAGGTACGTAGTAACCAGCCACTGTCTCAGGCTAAGGTTTATGCCATTACCAAACAGGAGGCGTAGAGCTCTCCAGATGTGGTAGTAGGTGTGTTGAATGTTTTTAATTTTGAAGCATTTACATAGGTAGATCCAGGATCTACACATTCATTTATCACACCGCATCTGGCATCTAGATTACATTGTAAGAGAGAAATGTTGAATCCTGGTTTAGTGGTAAGTACTCTAGTGGGTAGCACAACAGTGATTGGTGAGGTATGTAAAAGGGGCCTAGTTCGGATTGATCAGGTAGAGTTAGAATCTAATTTAATCATATTACAGTTGAGAGAGATAGACCTCATCTTAGGCATGGATTGACTTATTGCTCATAGGGCAGTAATGAATTGTTATACTAAGGAAATAGTTCTTGAATCCCCTAATCAGCCGAGAGTAGTGTTTCGAGGAGTTGATCAGGCAGTGCCAACCCGACTAATTTCATTCATGAGTGCTTTGAGATTGATTCGAGGTGGATGTGAGGCTTATCTGACCCATATTGTTGATACCTGGAATGAACAAACCATTCAGGATATTCCTATTATTAGGAAATTTCTGGATGTGTTTCCTGCTAAACTATCGAGATTACCCCCAAAAAGGGAGACAGAGTTTACTATAGATCTTGTTCTAGGTACCGCTCCTATATCAATTCCTCTATATAGGATGGCACCTGTGGAACTGAAGGAACTGAAGATCCAGTTACAAGAGTTATTAGATAAGGGTTTTATTAGACCCAGTGTGTCACCTTGGGGAGCTCCAGTATTATTTGTGAAGAAGAAGGATGGAACTCTTAGATTGTGTATTGATTATCGGCAGTTGAATCGGGTGACAGTTAAAAATAAGTATCCATTGCTTAGGATTGATGATTTGCTTGATCAGTTACGGAGAGATCAGGTGTTCCCAAAGTTAGATTTGAGATCGGGATATTATCAGTTGAAAATAGCTGAGGTTGATGTACCAAAGAGTGCATTTAGAACAAGATATGGGCACTTTGAGTTTTTGGTGATGCCATTTGGAATGACTAATGCCCCAGCAGCTTTTATGGCCCTGATGAATAAGGCATTTCAACCTTATTTAGATCACTTTGTGATTGTGTTTATTGATGATATTTTAATGTATTCGAAGTGTACAGAGGAACATGCAAAACATCTGAGATTGATTCTACAGATAATGAAGGAGAAACAGTTATATGCCAAGTTTAGTAAGTGTGATTTTTGGCTTGATCAAGTAGTATTCTTGGGTCATATTATGTCTGGAAAAGGTATACAAGTAGACCCAAAGAAAATAGAAGCAGTGATGAAGTGGGAAGCTCCAAGAAATGTGACAGAGATTCGGAGTTTTCTTAGATTAGCTGGTTATTACAGAAGGTTTGTCGAGGGGTTTTCACTAATCTTAGCCCCTCTGACAAAGCTTCTGAGAAAGAATGTGCCTTTTAAATAGAATGATGATTGTCAACGAAGCTTTGAGGAGCTAAAGCATCGGTTAACTATAGCACCGGTATTAGCTATTCCATCTGAATCTGGAGGGTATATAGTGTACAGTGATGTTTCACTCCAGGGGTTAGAATGTGTACTAATGCAGTATGGAAGGGTAATAACATATGCATCGAGACAGTTGAGGTCTCATGAGTTCAATTATCCGGTTCATTATTAGAAATTGGCTGCAATAGTATTTGCTTTGAAGATTTGGAGGCACTACCTGTATGGTGAAATTTTTCAGGTATTTACCGATCATAAAAGTTTTAAATATCTATTGAGTCAAAAGGAGTTAAATATAAGACAGAGATGGTGGATAGAATTGTTGAAAGATTATGATTGCACAATTGAGTATCATCCTGGTAAAGCTAATATGGTAGCATATGCATTAAGTAGGAAGTCAAATAGCAGTGTGGCTCAATTACAAATATCGAGGCTACCTAACCTAGTTCAATTAAGAGCACTAAATGTTGAGTTGAAATTGGGACAAGATGAGACATTGATAGCTACAATGAAGCTGAGAACAGTATTATATGAGAGAATCAGGAAAGCCTAGTGTAAAGATCAGGAGATTGTGAAGTTAATTGGGAAGTTGAAAGTGAATCCAGATTCTGAATTTGAAATGAGAGATGATATATTATGGTTGAAACAGAAGTTGTGTGTACCCGATGTTGAGGATTTGAGGAAGAAGATTGTAGAGGAAGCACACGTGGCAGCTTATGCTATGCATCTTGGTACTACCAAGATGTATAACACGTTGAAGCAGTCTTTCTGGTGGCCAAGGATGAAAAGGCAAATAGCTGACTATATGGTTAAGTGTTTGACTTGCCAACAAATCAAAGCAGAGCATCAGGCCCCAATTGGTACGTTACAGTCATTGCCTATTTCGAAGTAGAAATGGGAGAGAATCACGATAGATTTTTATAATGGATTTGCCAAAGACTCTGAGACAACATGATGCCATTTGGGTCATTATTGATAGATTGACCAAGTCGGTTCATTTCTTACCGGGGAGAGAGAGTAACTCACTAGATCAGTTAACTCATAAATACGTGAATGAAGTAATGAGATTACACGGGGTTCTAGTGTCCATCGTATCACACAGGGATCCTAGATTTATTTCAAGACTCTGAGACAACATGATGCCATTTGGGTCATTATTGATAGATTGACCAAGTCGGTTCATTTCTTACTAGGGAGAGAGAGTAACTCACTAGATCAGTTAACTCATAAATACATGAATGAAGTAATAAGACTACACGGGGTTCTAGTGTCCATTGTATCAGACTGGGATCCTAGATTTATTTCAAGATTTTGGGGCAGCTTACAGGCAACTTTGGGTACCAAGCTGAATTTCAGCACTGCATTTCATCCTCAAATAGATGGTCAGAGTGAGAGGACTATTAAGACTGTTGAGGATATGCTCAGAACTTGTATTTTGGAGTTTCAAGGAGCAAGGGACATGTATATAGCTCTGATTGAATTTGCTTATAACCATCAGTATCACAGTAGTATCGGTATGGCTCCTTATGAGGCGTTGTATGGTAGGAAGTGTCGTTCGCCTTTATATTGGGATGAAAAGGGTCTAAGGATTGTCAAAGGCCTAGAATTAATTCAGGATACTGTTGATAAAATGAAATCGATCCAAAGTAGAATTAAAATGGCACAAGACCGACAGAAGAGTTACGTGGATCAGCATAGGCGAGATATGGAATATCAGGTGGGAGATAAAGTATTTTTAAGAGTATCACCTTGGCGAGGTGTGTTGAGGTTTGGTAAGAAGGGTAAGTTAAGCCCAAGGTACATTGGTCCGTATGAGATAATTGAACGAATTGGGCCACTAGCTTATTAGTTAGCCTTACCTTCTGAAATGGCTCAGATACATAATATGTTTCATGTGAGTGTGCTTAGGAGATATTGGTTGGATCCAACTTACGTGATATCAACTCAGGAAATTGAAGTTTCTAGTAACCTAAGTTATGTTGAAGAACCGGTTAAGATAATTGGCTATCAGAATAAACAATTGAGAAATCGAGTGATCCCAATGGCGAAAGTACTTTGGAGAAACCATTCAAGTAAAGAAGCAACTTGAGAAACAAAAGAACATATGAGAAAACAATACCCCCAACTGTTTCATGAATCAGGTAAGAATTTTGGGGACGAAATTTTTTTAAAGAGGGGATAATTGTAACATCCCATTATCCCATGATTAGGGTTAGAACCCTGGGATGCTTTATGTAAGAATTTATTGAGAATTTAGAAATGCATTTCATGCATTATATGGCATACACATGCACGTGAATAATGTTGTCATTCATGAAATAAATATACATGCATTTATTGACATTTTTCCATGTATAAGTGAATTTTTAATGTGATTAAAGTGTGAATTTTAGATAATTATATTGGTGTGTATTAAAATAATGATAATAGTTATTATTTCAGAATTTTTTTAGAAATATGGATTAATTGTTTTGAAAATTGAGTTTATGTGTATTAGAATTTGTTTCACATTTTTGGAGGCATTTCAAATATTTTAGAAATTTATTAAAATTTTAGAGTATTTTGGACTAAGAAAAATATAGAAATAAGAGACAAATAGAAATGTGACAAATGGACTAGTGAATGTGTGACAATTGGACAAATTACTATATGTTAAGTGGAGCAATAGCCAAGTGACATTTGGTAGCTTCACATGATGACAAATGCAAGACATGCATTAGGGACATGTGGCAAAGTTAAGTTAAGCCACCTAAGTCACGTTTTTGTTAGGCAAGGAAGAATTTTTTGCAGCTCTCTTTTGGCTTCACCGAAATTCTCCATCACCATCTTCCTTCTTGCTTTCCTTCACCAAAGACACATCTCTCTTCTTACTCATCCATCACCAAAAACACTTCCAAGCCTTCAGCCATTTGGGATTTACTGATTTCACTCTTTTTGCCTTTGCTTCATCCACCAAAACCAGTTGTTTGCTTCTTAAGTTCTGGAAAAATTTCTGAAGAAAGAGAGAAGCTTAGTCAAGTAAGTTTTATGCATGTTTTAATATTTGTAACTGGATGCATGCGTAAATGGAGTACATTTTCATGCTTGTAGATTGTTGCATGCATAAATGGTGTTGATGCATGTGTGCGTGGTGAAGGAAGAAGAAAATTCAGAGATGTGAATAACCAGATGAAAGTTTGAAGTGAGCAGGAGTATGTTATATGCAGTACTTCACTGAACATATGTCTATATTTAGGGCATAACTTGATCTTTGGATATCCAAATTGGATTGAATTTAATTCAGAGTAAACTAGAGACATATAAATACATTTTTTACGAAGAAATTAAAATTTAATTCTATCTCTAAGAGTTTCAAATTTTAGCTTGAAGTTGACTTTGGGAGTCTGTCGTGGTTTGGGAATAGCATGTATCGTTTTTAGTATAACTTGCAAAATAATGAACAAAATTGCATGAAATTAGCTTCATTATAAACTTAAGGCATAAAGGAACAATTTTTCAGAAGAATGTTTTGCCTAAATCCTTCATATTCCTTGTCAAAATGACCATGAAAAATTGACCCGAAGCTTTATTTTGGGAAGAGCTGGGAGAAGTTGGAAAAAAAGGTAGTGCAAGATGTTGTTTGACAGTTTTGAACATCCTTCAGTCTTTTGGCTATAGCTTCTTCTTCCATCCTCTAAATGACTTGATTTTTGAACCAAAAAACTCATAACACATTTTTCTTCCTCTTCATAAAAATATATAGCCATATGAAGTCATTCTAGAAAGGTTTTATTGATGAATTTAGGATGAAAATGAGGAAGTGAACTGAAATATTTTCATTAAACATGCTTCGGTATTTTGATTATATATTGATCTATATATTTTTAAATGATTTTATTCTTAATTCAGATTAAATTATAGCAATACGGCTACAACTTTCTTGAAGAAGTCTAAGTTTAATTCTGTCTCTAAATATTTCAAAATCTAGCTCGAAATTGAGTTTTGATTGAGGCTGTAGTACTACCCAAGACAAAAATCATGTCCTGTAGATATTAAATAAATTGTATTGATAGAAGCCTAATTAGATAAAATTATCTTCACAAAAGTCGTATTTCATTCTCTCATCTTTCAATTGGTATTAAGTTTGTAATTTTTGGATATCTGAGTTGAAAGATATGAGTTGTGTAATTTGAGGGTATGATCATGAACTAGCCAAAAGTTCAATTATACATAGTCTATGATATTATGAGCATAACTCATAGAATACTGAACCAAATTGGATGATATTAGATTCATTAGAAACTTAAGACATGGGAGAACAATTTTCTAGAAGGAAGTTTCATCAAATTACTTCATTTTACTGATGTTAATAATCATGCAAAGTAGACCCAAAAGTATGTTTTTAGACAAATTTGAATTGATCAATTGAGTATTGTGGTATGAATGAACATTGTGACAAGAAATTGAATAAAGAACCCGGAATTTGTCATGAACATGCATTGTACATATTCAGTATACATGAATGTACATTTATAAATTTGTAATTGTGCAAAATTGTGTTGTGTGTATGTATGATATGTTATAGAGGATCACATTGAGCGACAACATCCAAATATTGCCGGGACTTCAAGGCAATAAGCTAAAAGGAGCATCTGTGAGTCAACCTAGATGATCTTCCTAGGATTGATTGTTTGATTTATTCTGCTTAATTTTCGGTTATTGAACTATTTGCGATCTGAATATGAATTTCTGACTTAAAGGTCCAAGGAGTTTAATAGTCGGGAATGTATTGGAAGTGTTATACTTGCATCTGACAATTGAATGAAATATGTTGCCTTTGAATTTTGAATGCTCAACGAACGTTGAATTTCAGACTGAGGTCCGATGAATTATGAGATTCTGTCTGTGCTTCATATGTGAATTCCATTCATGGCATATCCTGTTATTTGATACATTTCATAAAATGCATGCTCAAATAAAGGCGTTGTGATCAGAGTAGCCAGTTGAAAGAACTATAAGCTCAGTATTCTACACGTAGAGCACTGCTTCGTGATTTCTATTTTATGGGCCAGTATCTGTTCTGTATCTAAAAGGCACTCGGTCACAACAAATAATAACGAATCAAGAGTCTCATATGCATCTGAATTTGAATATTATGATTATGAAATTTATGAATGTGAATTCTTTCTAAAGTTGTGATTGATTGGGTGTTCAAATTCTGGAATAAGGTATGTGAATTGTATGACGTACTTTATGCCTTATTTTGATAGAAAATGTTGTGAATCTGATTGGTTGCATGATATCTGTGTGTGCCTAGAGTGAGATCATCAATGATGGGTCTCTCATTAAGTTTGCAAAAACTCAACCAAAATTTGCAACGTAATGTTACAGATACGAGACAGGAGACTTAGATTCTAAGATTCTCATAAGCACTTTTTGGGATTAAGTTATGGATCAAAGGTCTGTCAGTTGGCACTTGAGGAGTTATTTTTCTTGTTTTTAATTAGTTTACTTATGTCTTATAGAACTTTTGTTATAAAGGTTTGTAAGCTACTATGTATTAATGCAATGACAAGTTGAGATTTTTAATTATTGTGTTTTGTGACTTTTACATACATAGTTGATGCCATGAGTGAGTTGGATATATTGCCATGTTATAAGTGAAGTTGTGATAGTTAACACGCCATTATTATAGATTATACATTGGAATGTCTTCAGGGTATTCCGGTATATAATTTATGGTAGTGGGGTGTTACAGGAAGAAACAAATATGCCATTCTTCTGAACATTCATCTTCAGTCCTGACCATTCAGAAAAGGTATACATTAAGCTCATCATCAATGAAATCACATGAGGTTCTGCCTTACACAGTAGTATAACATCATTTGCATACAACAAATGTGACAATCTCAGTTCACGACATTTATAGTGATACTGAAACCGCCCATTACAATCCACCGGTCTAGATAATAATCTGGAAAGATCCTCCATGATAAGAGTAAATAAGTAAGGGGACAGAGGGTCCCCTTGCCAAATTCCTCTAGTGATATGAAAAGGTTTTGTAGGAATCCTTTTATTAGAACACTGATCAAAGTGGTTTGAACACATTGTAAAATCCAATGACAGAATCTCGGAGGCATACCAATCCCTTCCAAGCAATCCTTCATATATCCCCATTCAATTGTATCATAGGCTTTAGATAGATCTATCTTTATAGCACAACTTTGGAGCTTTTTACTAGTATGATATTTGCCTAACAATTCTTGCATCAACAGTATGTTATCCCCAGTACTTCTTGAAGGGATAAAAGCCCCTTGGGCTATGTTTTCCACCTCTGGCAACACTATTTTAATCTATCAGCCGGTAGAGAAGCAATGATTTTATACACCGAAGTGCAGCATGAAATTGGATGATAATTAGTAATCATTTCCGACCTCTCCTTCTTTGGAATGAAATAGAGGTACGTGTGGTTGATCTCCTTCAGGAGTTTACCCAAAGAGAAAAACTCTAACACGACTTTCGTTAATAGCTGACCTGTAATGTGCCAAGTTTTCTGAAAAAAACCGACTAAGTAACCATCAGGTCCAGGAGCTTTCGATCTATGTAACCAAAATAGGGCCTCCTTGACTTGTTGAGCTGAAAAGGGAGCATTTAGCTTCTCTAACCTTTCTTGACTTGGACAAAACTCCAATACATTTTTAACCCCAAACCTACCCCTTTCTCTCTCGAAATTCCTCATAAGCTTCATAAAAAACTCCCGACTATTGTCAGCAATTTCCAATTGGCCACACACCCTATTGCCCTCCTCATCCTTCAGCTCAGTAATAGTATTGGTATTCCTACGAGCTAGAATCGAAGCTTGAAAAAATTTTGTATTGGAATATCCCTCTTTGAGCCATATTTGTCTAGTCTTCTATTTCATGATCGAATTATGCAACTTCAGAGCCTCCTAGTATTGTTGCATCCAAGTTGCCTCTGTGACTCTTAAGCTATCATTAAACGAATCTCTATAACACTCCCTCTATATTTCAACCAACTTGTTGCCCATATCCTGCAAATTTCGATTTCTATCCTTACTAAACACCTCAATGGCTGCTTTGGCAAGTTTCAGTTTTTGCATCAATTGAAATTCCTTATATCCAACTATCTCAGTCTGCCAAACTTGAGAAATCACTGCCATAAATCGCTCCACCTACAGTAAACCATTAAAAAATATGAATAGGGCTCTAGTCCGAAATCCAACATACATCTGATGTGTTACTATGGGCATATGATCAGAAAATTGTGGCTCTCCAATCATAGCCGATGTAATAGGAAAAAACCTGAGCCAGTTTTGGTTCACCAACGCTCAGTCCAATTTTTTTCTAATGAACATATTACCTTTTTTCTTGTTTTCCCAAGTAAACCATCTTTCGATACCTCTAAGATCCATTAAATCAGTGTTCAGAAATAACTGGTTAAGCTCAATCCCGGAACCCCCATTAAATCGCACTCCTCCCTCTACCTCATCCGAATTAAGGCAACAATTAAAATCTCTTATCACTAGCCACGAGTGTTGCATCCCCACATGCAAACTCAGTAGCTCCTCCCACAGTTTAGTACGTTGGAAAGCCAAATTTGCCGCACATATAATAGTCACCTCAAAATGAAACTTACCGATCAGCCAATAATGTAAGTGTATGAATTGATCCCCCATCTTGAGCACTTGGGCTGTCACTAAATCCAAATTATACCAATATAAAATCCTACCATTATAATGGTGGATATGATTAGAAATCAAACACCAATTAGGCCCCAAAAAATCCCTCCTTTTTTGTACAACATTTGCTTTTATTTTAGTTTCCAGAAGTCTTACCAAAATTGATTTATCCGTCGCAACTAGTTTTTGCACCTTCTTTTTTCTAAAGGGATCATTGAGTCCCCTTGTGCTCTAAACTAGGATCGACATATAAATAATCACCTGAAAAAGACACTTAGGGGATATAACCCCTTTATGCTTTTTCCCTTCCCTTTCTTTCTACCCATGCTTCTTTGAGATTTCCCAACCGAAAACTGACTAAACTCAGCCAAGTCTGTTTCCGAAACTGCATCTATCCCCATATTAGAACTCTACTCAGTATTCTCCATCGCCATACCTGCTAGCTTCAGATTCCCTCCATTCAAACTCACATCAGTCCTACTAGGAGAATGCACCACTTCTACTTCTGCCTTTTCCCTTATGGGACTAGGACATAGACCTTCACTAGCAGTAAGTTATCCACCTAATTCAGTCCCCTCCCTGCTACTGGTAGCAACCCCTGTCTAAGGATCAAACTGACCTTTCCCAGTACCCAAAGATAGCTACATATTCGGCTTTTGCTCCAATAATTCCCCTTCTTATGCTTGATTCCCCTAAGGCATAGCATCTTGACTAGCTATCGGACCACCCCCATTCATCTACTGTTGTTGACCCAAATAAGTACCCATCACTTGAACCACATATCGATCTGCGTCAACCTCCAGATTAGCGTGCCAACCCGACTTAAGCATCCTTCCAGTAGCGACCCATTTTTTAGTCATATTCAATGGCTTCCATGGATACGAAATGGAGAAGACATCCCGTACCAGCTCTCCTGCTTCACCAAGACGAAGAATAGGCAAAGAATCTAGTAATTCTGCATCTTTGGGAACTTCAATGCAGAGCTTTGCATAACCAATTCGCTCCATAGCTGCTGTCTGGGAGTCCATGCAAATCGGCTTACCTAAAGCACTCACCAAATAACCTAACCCTTCCACAGTCTAGTACTCTATCGGGAGGCCGTGAAATTGCACCCAAAGTGGGATAACCTCTATCGCCCCTCTATCAAGACCCAAACCTGGTCTCCATTACTGCAAGAATAATGGCTGATCACCTATGTGCCAGGGACCCTGTTCGAGTATCTCACCAATATTCAAAGATTCAGAAAACTTGAAGAGGATCAACCCCAATCCTTTATTAAAATGGTTTTTTCAAGACCTTTCTTGCTCCATCGAGCCATAGCCCACGCTTTTACCATTAGAAATGCCATTCTCTTAGACCAGAAAAAACTGACTAACGCATTTGACCATGCTCGTGCGCCAGCCGGAAGTAACTCCAAAGGAGGAGAAAAAATGCCATCATGCATCACATCTGGATAATATTTAAGCTTAACCTTATTGTGTTGACCATCGAGCTTGTTCCTCTAAGCTCCATTAGCAACTTTCTTGTTCAAAGTGTTATCCTCAAGCTCGCAGCTCAACCTCGTTTCCTCCCTTCTTGGCTGTGCTCATCTTACGGGACAAAGAAGGGAAGGAGACCAAAGATGGAGATGGATCTCCCATAACCGGGAAAACTACCGGAGAACAATGCCCTGCTGTCCCCTTTACTCGTGTGGGAAATTACTTGCCACCCTATTGATGAAAGGCTCCTATTGTGTTTGGAAAGGGTAGGAAAAAAAGGGCACGAAGGTAAAAGCATAAGATTGGTCGGGAAAGAAAAGGTAGAGAGAAGGCATAGGAATTTAAAGGTAGGTAGAAGGAAACAAACAACCATAAATTGGGTTATATGCGTTTGAATCTATTAGCTCATTAGCTTTTAGGTTTCAACTTTTAATTGGGCATTTATATTCATATTAGTTGTAGATTAATAGATATTTTGTAGCCTTTTGAAACATAATTGGTATGCAATCTTTGTCACTAAGCATATACGTAATGGTACAACATTTCATACGTTCAAGAAATTATGGAGTTTATGTAACGTCACAATAACCCATGTTAGGGGCTAGGACCCTAGAATAGTGTAAATGAGAGTATACTGAAAAATTAGAAGTGCATTTCATGCATCATATGACACATTTAAATGTGTGAATTGTGTTGATATTCATGAAATAATTGTACATGCATTCATTGACATTTTCTGGGGTATGAAAAGTTTAAAATGTTCATAATGTGAATTGTAACAAGTTTATACCTTTAATTTTAGTACGATTGATTACAAGTGGTAAATTTGGAATTAATTGATATAATTGGAAAATTGAGGGATTATAATGTATATTTGGTCTTGGAAAAATGTCAAGTGATAAGATAAATTGATACATGAAAATTAGAATGATTAAGCCTATAATTGAGTGACATTTGACATTGATCATTGTAGGACAAATGGACTAGTAAGTTGATGACAAATGGAATTGATTAATGGACAAATGACTGTTGTACTTAAATGAAATGTGATCTAGCTTTAATGGTAACATATGGCAGCACCTATAATTGATAGGTGTTGAACATGCCTTTAGACATGTGGCCATTTCATTAGATGACACCTAACACCTTAGGTGTAACATTCAGCAGGAGCAAACTTGGTTCAACTCATTTCTTGTTCTTTCTTCTCTCACTCATATCACTGAAACTCTCTTCTTTCACCCCCTGAACTTACTTATGGTTATGCCTAATTGTTGCACAAATAATCCATATTTTGGCCTCACAAAGTTAAGTAAAAAATCAGCTTGAAATTGCCTTACTAAACCTAGCCGAAATTCATCTAAATTTTACCTTAACTGTGTGATGTTTCTGCTTGCTTGGAGTACTAGATTGGCTTGATCTTTTGAGCTGGAATTGGAGTTAAACATGTAAGTAAATAATTAGTGTTTATATCATGTTGTGATAGATAATTTATTGAGTGATAAGTTTAGGATGAAATGGTGAATGTGCTAGAATATTATGAACTGAAATATTTTCATTGAATATGCTTTGGTATTTTGCTAATATCATCATCTGTAGATTTTCAAATGAGTTTATTCTTTATTCAGATTAAAATAGAAACATATTTCTACAACTTTCTTGAAGAAGTCGAATTTTAATTCTGTCTCTAAGAATTTCAAATTTTGGATTGAAATTGAGTCTTAGCTTAGGCTATAACACTACCCGAGATAGAAATCATGTTCTGTTGTTATCAAATAAACTGTATTGATGTAGGCTGAATCAGATAAAAGTCTCTTCACAAAATTTGTATCTTGTTCTCTTAGATTTCAATTGGTATAAATTTTGTAATTTTTGGAAATGTGAATTGAGAGATATGAGCTGTACAACTTGAAAGCATAATCCTGCACTAGCCAAAATTTCAAATGTACTTAGTCTACAGTATTTTGAGCATAACTCATAGAATAATGAACCAAATTATATGATCTTAGAGTCATTAGAAACTTAAGGCATAGGGTAACAATTGTTTAGAAGGAAGTGTTGTCTAAAAACTCCATCTTCCTTGTCATAATGATCATGAAAGGTTGACCTGAAAGTGGGTTTTAAGAAAAAACTGGAATAGTTAATAAGTGTATGAATTTTGACACATTTGGAGTACAGAAGTATACTCGAGAATAAGTCATTGAACATGCATGTTACATGATACATTTATAAAAATGCATATTCATGTTCAATGATACATTTATAAAAATGCATATTCAGTTACAAGAACAATGTGGCAGTAAGCAAAAAGGGAGCAATTGTGAGTAACCTAAGATGGTCTCACCTTGACTTATTTTGTTTATTACTGAATTGAATTTGATATTGATGAATGTGTACTGAATTGTGTATTGAATTCCGGACATGAAATGTTTGAGGAGTTTTGATGCATGATTAAACATTGGAGATGCCACTTTTATGTGAATGAGATTGACTTCATGGTTCTCAACTTGAACGTTCATGCCGGACCTAGTCCAATGATTATTGTGAACAAGAACATAAATACAAATGTAAGTGATCAAATGTGATGATTGAAATTGAGGAATGCATTTCATTCCATTGAATGAAATATAAAGGTAGTTGTGACTGATGTCGTTAGTGAAAAAAAAGAGCTTAAGGCTCAAACATTCGTGATTAGAACCTAAGGCTCATGTACAAAGAGCCCTATGTCCCCAACGGATAAAAGACAGCACAACAATGAAATAAATGAAATCGAGTCTCATAAGATTGCATACACATATGACCTAAATAAATTGAATGATTGCAATGTTTTGAGAACTTTGTGTATGAAATATGTGACAAATTGTCAATGTGTATGTTCTGCAAAATTTTACTGAAATGATGAAATGTTTGAATTTTGTTTTTGGAATATGACAAATGTCATTAAATGTTATGTGTTATTACTTGACAAAAATCAAATTGATTGGAATTACATGATAACATGATTCATTGTGTATTGTATGACAGGAGTGAACCATCGAGGATGGTCACTCTGCTGAGTTCGCAAAACTCACTAAAATTGCAACGGTAACAATTTCAGGTTCGAGAGAGCGACGACCTAGCTTCTAAGACTGCATAGAAGATATTTGGTAAATTTTGAGGAGATCAGATATGGCTCAAAGGTCGGTCAGCTGGGACTGAAAGAATAATTTATTTTAATTTTTGTTTAGTTTCCTCGTGTATGTAGCATATTATATAGATTGAGTTGTAAACACTCTAGGTTGACATTGTAAAATATGGATGGTGGTTAATGCTACAGTGTAAATTATAGTTTGAGAAATGAAATGAGGAAAATTTTAGTTTTCAGGCAATGTGTTATTTATGGTTTTACTTATGATGCAATGTGATATAGTGAAAGTGAAATGGTTAACACACCATTTCTATCAGGCATGTACACGTGTGTCTGAAGGGTGCACGTGCATGTGTGAGATGGGAGCGGGATGTTACAGTTTATTTCTTCTTTTATATTTGTTAACTCATAACTTTATAAGTTCTTTTATTATACTTATAGTGTTAGACATACAATTCCCAATTTTTTCTATGTTTTCATTTTGAATTTATATCCATTTAACACTTTAATTTATCGTAAGTACCAAAACTTTAATCAATGGTATATATCCTACTCGAAAAGCCAGTTTCTAAAGATGGCTAGCCACAATCATTAAGCTTCAAGGAATAAAAAGTTAAAATCTAAAAGAATTTTTGACTAATTTGTTAATCAAATTGTAAACTATTTTTCTTGTATTTTTAAGGTTAAAATTACAATGGAGAATAAAAGTTACTCAAAAAAATTTCAATAAATTAAACATCATTTACTCGTGATAAGGTTGATATAATATGAAATTATTTTCTTTTCCTCGGACATCTTACAAAAATATTCAAGATAACTAAATATGTCATGGTAAAATGTTTAAATAGAGAGGAATTTATATAGTGATAGAATATCTTCATAGTGTTAAAGAGTAATATTGCTTCTTATTAAAAGGTATCATTTGATGTACATAAAAGGATTGAAAATTATTCAATAACAACAAGTAAAAAAAAAAAAAGAGACCCATAATATATCTTTATGAAATGATGAAGTGCGATAAGTATTATATAAACAAAAAAAAGGAAAGTTGTTATTGATATATATTTTTATTTTCCTCCAAAAACCACCCCTAGTTTTTAACCTGGTGTGGAGAGTGTTTTTATTGATAAGAATGTTGTTTTACGATGTAAAAGAGTTGGGACTTAGATGGTTTTATAATTTATCTAGTCCTTTAAATGCTTTAAATTTACCTTATTTTCAAGAAGCAATAAATGATACAATAACGATAATTTTAAGATTTAAGCATCCTTCTTATTATAAGATTTGTGTGCCTTTAAGATTTAAATGAGGAATATAAGTTGATCGTAAATATATATAAGTCTAATTAGGAAAAACATGTGCATTATTATGTCAGATGAGTGGATTGATCAAAGACAAATAATCTTTATTGAATTATTAGTTCATTGTAATGCTTGTAATAACTTTTATTAAATTTGGCGATGCTTCTAATATAATAAAAAATGTTCACAATTTATTTTAACTATTTTATGAAATTGGTGAGTGGTTGGAATAAAAAATATTTTGCACTTTATTACGAATAATATGACTAATTATATATTAGTTAAGTACTTGTTACAATCAAAGTATGAGAATATTCATTGATCTTCATTAACTGCTCATTGAATATATATCATTTAAAAGGATATTAGTTTTATGAACCATATTTCTAATCTTTCACTACATACATCAAAGATCATATTTTTTGTGTATATAACTGTCTTATACTATTTTCTTGGTTAATAAATTAAGAAAATTGAATTGAGATTAAGCCTCATGCTATAACTAGATTTATAACTAAATTTATAACATTGAAAAGTATTTATGTTCATAAACTACAATAACAACAATAACAATAACAATAACAATAACAATAACAATAACAACAACAACAACATCAACATCTTAGTTAAAGTCTCATTGATACATGAAGTCTACAAAGGTCTAGAAGTACACAACCTTACTGACAAAGAGGCATAAATAAATAAATAATATACAAAATACAAAATAAAGTAAAAAATGAAAATGAATAAAGAATAAAGAATATATATTAAAATAATAAAGTAATAAAATAAAATAAAAATAGACATAAAAGATAATAATAAAATAAAGATAAATAAGTATAGCTAAAAATATAAAATAAATAATACAATAAATAGAACAAGGTAAATAATAGAAATGAAAGATAAAATATGTAAATAAATACACATACAAGAATAAGACAGGTGAACAAATAAAACAATCAAGTCATTATATGAAAATATTTAGGCTAAGGAAGGAAATATTCAAACTAAATAACTAAAAGAGAAATATCATATATTAAATGTTTACGCTAAATACAAGAAATAAAACTCAAAGAAGATTATTTTAAAAACCTATGAGAAATAGAAGGACTTTTCTAAGTGAGATCCTTTACCCGTATCTTAATACGCCAAAGTTTTTTATTGAGGGTCACGTCTTCTGTAAGTTCCAACATAGCCATATTATTCTTGATCACCTTCTCTTAGTTCTTCTTAGGCTTTCCTTTTTTCCTCTTATACTCCCTAAGTACAATCTTCTCGCATTTTCTCATTATATCGTCACCTAAGTCTTGTCTCTCTTAATTTGCCATTAATATTAGTCATCTTTAATTTGTCTCTTATCATTACATTCCTAACCTTATCTCTTCTAGTAAGGTTGCACATCTCTATCACCATTAACTTATGACTTTAAACATGTTTAATGGACCAACACTCTGCCCCATAGAGCATAGTCGACCTAATCGCCAAACAATATGATTTACATTTGAGGATAGGTGGTATCTTCTTGTTGTATAAAACTGTTGACGTATTTCTCTATTTAAGTCACCCTGATCTAATATGGTGAACAATGTCTTTATCAATCTCTCTATTGCTTTGGATGATAAATCTTAGATACTTGAAACACTCTTTATGTGATATAACTTATAAACTAATCTTTACCTTCACATTAGAAGTCACCATATAACCTGAAAAGTTACACTCTAAGTACTCAATCTTATTGCTATTCAATTTAAAGTCCTTAGCCTATAACGTATCCCTCTAAATTTCTAACCTAACATTAACACCCTCTTTTCTCTCATCAAATAAAACAATGTTATCAGAAAATAACATATACTAAGGCACATCTTTTTGAATATTCTTAGTGAGTTCATTCATCACTACTGCAAATAAAAAAATGGTTTAATGAGGAGTCTTGGTGTAGCCCAATAATGATGGAAAATTTTTTTATATCTCATCCTATCGTGTTTACTCTAATCTCCATACCTTTAT
>JANQBM010000009.1:14195352-14206723 GCA_025594535.1 Erythroxylum domingense | reverse complement strand
TTAAGCCACCTAAGTCACATTTTTGTTAGGCAAGGAAGAATTTTCTGCAGCTCTCTTTTGGCTTCACCGAAATTCTCAATCACCTTCTTTCTTCTTCTTTCCTTCACCAAAGACACATCTCTCTTCTCACTCATCCATCACCAAAAACACTTCCAAGCCTTAAGCCATTTGGGATTTTACTGATTTCACTCTTTTTTCCTTTGCTTCATCCACCAAAACCAGTTGTTTGCTTCTTAAGTTCTGGAGATTTTATTGAAGAGATAGAAGAGAGAGAGAGAGAAGCTTAGTCAAGTAAGTTTTATGCATGTTTTAGTATTTGTAACTGGATGCATGCATAAATGGAGTACATTTTCATGCTTGTGGATTATTGCATGCATAAACGGTGATGTTGATGCATGTGTGGTTGGTGAAGGAAGAAGCAAATTCGGAGATATGAATAACCAGCTGAAAGTTTGAAGTGAGCTGGAGTATGTTATATGCAGTACTTCACAGCACATATGTTTGTATTTAGGGAATAACTTGATCTGTGACTATACAAATTGGATGAAATTTAATTTAGAGTAAACTAAAGACATAAAACTACATTTTTTATGAAGAACTCAAAATTTAATTATGTCTCTAAGAGTTTCAAATTTTAGCTTGAAGTTGACTTTGGGAGTCAGTTGTGGTTTGAGAACAGTCTGTATCGTGTTTGGTATAACTTGCAGAATACTGAACGAAATTGCTTGAAATTAGCTTCATTATGAACTTAAGGCATAAAGAACAATTTTTTGCAAGAATGTTTTGACTAAATCCTTCATGTTCCTTATCAAAATGACCATGAAAAATTGACCCGAAGGTCTGTTTTGGGAAGAGTTGGGAGAAGTTGGAAACAAAGGTAGTGCAAGATGCTGTTTGACAATTTGGAACATCCTTCATTCGTTGGCTATAACTTCTTCTTAGGACCTATAGATGACTTGAGTTTTGAACCAAAAAACTCATAACACTTTTTTCTTCCTTTCCATAAAAGTATATAGCCATCTAAAGTCATTCGGGAAAGATTTGATTGGTGAATTTAGAATCAAAATATGGAAGTGAAATGGAATATTTTCGTTGAACATGCTTCGGTACTTTGAGTATATCTTGATCTGTAGATTTTTAAATGAGTTGATTCTTAATTAAAATTAAATTAGAGTCATATGGATACAACTTTCGTGAAGAAGTATAAGTTTAATTCTGTGTCTAAGAATTTCAAAATTTGGCTCAAATTTGAGTCTTGACTGAGGTTGTCGTACTACCCGAGATAGAAATCATGTCCTGTAGATATTGAATAAACTGTATCAATAAAGATGAATTAGATAAAAGTATTTTGACAAACGTTGTAGTTTATTCTCGTATCTTTAAATTGGTATTAATTTTGTAATTTTTGGATATCTGAGTTGAAAGATATGAGTTGTATAATTTGAGGGTATGATCATGAACTAGCCAAAAGTTCAATTATACATAGTCTGTGATATTGTGAGCATAACTCATAGAATACTGAACCAAATTAGATGATCTTGGAGTAATTAGAAACTTAAGACATGGAAGAACAATTTTCCAGAAGGACGTCTTGCTAAATTACTTCATTTTCCTGATGCTAATAATCATGCAAAGTAGACCCGAAAGTATGTTTTTAGACAAATCTTAATTGTTCAATTGAGTATTATTGTATAAATGAATTTTGTGACAAGATTATTGAATAAGGAACCCGAAATTGTCATGAACATGCATTGTACATATTCAGTATACATGAATGTACATTAATAAATTCTTAATTGTGCAAAATTGTGATGTGTGTATGTATGATGTTATAGAGGATCACATTGAGTGACAACGGCAAGATATTGCGAGGGCATCAAGGCAACAATCTAAAAGTAGCATCTGTGAGTCAACCTAGATGATCTTCCTAGGATTGATTGTTTTATTTATTCTGCTTAATTTTTAGTTATTGAACTGTTTGCGATCTGAATATGAATTCTAGACTTAATGGTCCAAGGAGTTTAATAGTCGGGAATGTATTGGAAGTGTTATACTTGCATCTGACAATTGAATGAAATATATTGCCTCTGAATTCTAAATGCTCAATGAAAGTTGAATGTCGGACTGAGGTCCGATGAATTATAAGATTCTGTCTGTGCTTTATATATGAATGTCATTCATGGCATATTCTGTTATTTGATGCATTTTATAAAATGCATGCTCAGGTGAAGGTGTTATGATCAGAGTAGCCAGTTGAAAGAGCTATAAGCTCAGTATTTTGCATATAAAGCGCTGCTCTATGATTTCTGTTCTGACTAAGCCCAATGGGCCAGCATCTGTTCTGTATATGAAAGGCACTTGATCACAACAAATAATAACGAATCGAGAGCCTCATATGTATCTGAATTTGAATATTATGATTATGAAATTTATGAATGTGAATTCTTTCTGAAGTTGTGATTGATTGGTTGTTCAAATTCTAAAAGAAGGTTTATGAATTGTATGACATACTTTATGCCTTATTTTGAAAGAAAATGTTGTTAATCTGATTGGTTATATGATATCTATGTGTGCGTAGAGTGAGATCATTAATGATGGGTCTCTCATCAAGTTTGCAAAAACTCATTCAAAATTTGCAACGTGATTTTACAGGTACGAGACAGGAGACTTAGATTCTCTCAGAAGCACTTTTTGGGATTAAGTTATGGACCAAAGGTCTGTCAGATGGCGCTTAAGGAGTTGTTTTTGTTTTTAAGTAGTTTACTTATGTCTTGGAGAACTTTTGTTATAAAGGTTTGTAAGCTACTATATATTAATGCAATGACAAGTTGAGGTTTTTAATTATTGTGTTTCGTGACTTTTATATACATAGTTGATGCCATGAGTGAGTTGGATATATTTCCATGTTATAAGTGAAGGTGTGATAGTTAACACGCCATTATTATAAATTATACACTGGAATATTCTCAGGGTGTTCCGGTATACAATTTATGGTAGTGGGGTGTTACAAGTTTTGGTATCAGAGCATGGTTTGGCATCCATAGGGACATATACAGACTTTAAGACATAATTTGAGTAAGGAATTCAGATAATAATCCCAACTATTTTTTATTATAGGTCATCTGCTATAGGAGATCAAGTTGGAGAGTCAGCTGACATAGAGTCTGTAGGAGTCAATAGGGAGTCTCCTGTAGTTGATTTTATACAAATGCCTTCGAGAATTCAGGACAGGCAAGAAAGAAGATAGGATAAGTTGAGAAAATAGGGGGTTGTAGATTTCAACAGAAGTACAGACCCTGCTGAGGCAGAAGGGTGGCTAAAGAGATTTGAAAGAGTGTTCGATTAGATGGACTGTGAGGCTAATGAGAGGTTCGATTATATGGTCTCACTATTAGAAGGGCCAGTATACCAGTGGTGGAAGACTATTCCGGACAGTACCACCAGACCTTGTGGTTTGACTTAGGAAGATTTTCTGAGGGTGTTTAAAGAGAATTATATGCCTAAGATTTATATGGATAGAAAAATGAAAGAATTTATGGATCTGAAGTAAGGCAGACTCACAGTGGCAGAATATAAGATAAGATTCAATGAGTTAATAAGGTATGCAACTATAATGACCCCTACTGAAGAAGAAAAATGTAGACAGTTTGAGAATGGGTTGAACATGGAGATCAGAACAAGGCTAGCTCTTTCTAATTTAGGTAGTTTCACAGAACTACGAGCGGCCTCACTCAGAATTGAGCAATTATTAAAAGATAGTCAGGGAGAGTACAAACAAGAGTTTAAAGGGAAAAGGTAGGTTGAATATCAAACTGATTCTGGCGGAAGCTTCGGTAAACGCCATAATAGATCATCTCGATTCCAGACTAGATCGAGACAATTAGGATTTAAACCAAGAGGTGGATTTGTTCAGACAGATAGAGGTAGAGGATCTGGATCAGTGTCAAGAGGACAGTCACAACAGATGCCTGATTGTGAATATTATGGTAAGAAGCATGGTGGTTAGTGTTGGAGGTTATCGGGAGCTTGGTACCGTTGTGGCTCTACGGAGCATCAGATCAGAGATTATCCCGAGACTTTGGGACAACAGTCTGTAATGAAAGGAGGGACAGTGACTGAGACAACTGTACAACAGAGTAGAGTTATCAGTTTTAGACATAGAGGTAGAGGTAGAGGCAGAATTCAGTTAGAAAGGTCCAGTGTCAGGATCGAGGTATGTAGTAACCAATTGCAGTCTCAGGCCAGGGTTTATGTCATTACTAGACAGAAGGCGCAGAACTCCCCAGATGTGATAGCAGGTGTGTTGAATGTTTTTAATTTTGAAACATTTGCATTGGTACATCCAGGATCTACACCTTCATTCACCACACTATATCTGGCATCTAGATTACATTGTAAAAGAAAATTGTTGAATTCTGGTTTAGTGGTAAGTACTCCAGTGGGTAGCATAACAGTGATTAGTGAGGTATGTAAAAGGTGTCTAGTTCGGATTGATCAGGCAAAATTAGAAGTTGATTTGATCATATTACAGTTGAGAGAGATAGACCTTATTTTAGGCATGGATTGGCTCACTGCTCATAGGTCAGTGATGAATTCTTATACTAAAGAGGTAGTTTTTGAATCCCCTAATCAGCCGAGCATGGTGTTTCGAGGATTTGGTCAGGCAACGCCAGCCTGACTAATTTCATTCATGAGTGCTTTAAGCTTGATTAGAGGTAGATGTGAGGCTTATCTGGCCCATGTAGTTGATACCTGGAATGAACAAACCATTCAGGACATTCCTATTATTAGGGAATTTTTGGATGTGTTTCTAGCTGAACTACCGGGATTACCCCCAGAAAAGGAGGCAGAGTTTACTATTGATCTTGTTCCAGGTACTGCTTTTATATCAATTCCTCCATATAGGATGGCACCTGTGGAACTGAAGATTTAATTACATGAGTTGTTAGATAAGGGTTTTATTAGACCTAGTGTGTCACCTTGGGGAGCTCCAGTATTATTTGTGAAGAATAAGGATGGAACTCTTAAACTGTGTATTGATTATCGGCAGTTGAATCGGTTGACAGTTAAGAATAAGTATCCATTACCGAGGATTGATGATTTTCTTGATCAGTTACGGAGAGCTCAGGTGTTCACAAAGTTAGATTTGAGATTGGGATATTATCAGTTGAAAATAGATGAGGCTGATGTACCAAAGAGTGCATTTAGAACAAGATATGGGCACTTTGAGTTTTTGGTGATGCCATTTGGATTGAATAATGCCCCATTAGCTTTTATGGCCCTAATGAATAAGTTATTTCAACCTTGTTTAGATCACTTTGTGATTGTGTTTATTAATGATATTTTGGTGTATTCGAAGTGTAAAAAGGAACATGCAGAACATCTGAGATTGATTCTACAGATAATAAAGGAGAAACAATTAAATGCCAAGTTTAGTAAGTGTAAATTTTGGCTTGATCAAGTAGTATTCTTAGGTCATATTGTGTCGGGAAAAGATATACAAGTAGACTCAAAGAAAATAGAAGCAGTGATGAAGTGGAAAGCTCCAAGAAATGTGACAGAGATTCGGAGTTTTCTTGGATTACCTGGTTATTATAGAAGGTTTGTCGAGGAGTTTTCACTGATCTCAGCCCCTCTAACAAAGCTTCTAAGAAAGAATGTGCCTTTCAAATGGAATGATGATTGTCAGCGAAGCTTTGAGAAGCTAAAGCATCGGTTAATTATAACACTAGTGTTAGTTATTCCATTTAGATCTAGAGGGTATGTAGTGTATAGTGATGCTTCACACCAGCGGTTAGGATGTGTACTAATGCAGTATGGAAGGATAATATCATATACATCGAGACAGTTGAGGTCTCATGAGTTCAATTATCCGGTTCATGATTTGGGATTGACTGCAGTAGTATTTTCTTTGAAGATTTGGAGGCACTACCTGTATGACGAAACTTTTCAGGAATATATATATATATATATATATTTAATGATCATAAAAGTTTAAAATATATGTTGAGTCAAAAGGAGTTAAATATGAGACAAATTCAGTGGATAGAATTGTTGAAAGATTATGATTACACAATTGAGTATCATCCTGGTAAAGCTAATGTGATAGTAGATGCATTACGTAGAAAGTCAAATAGTAGTGTGGCTCAAGTTCAAATATCGAGGCTACCTAACCTAGTTCAATTAAGAGAACTGAATGTTGAGTTAAAATTGGGACAAGATAAGACATTGATAGCTACACTGAAGTTAAGAACAATATTATATGAGAGAATTAGGAAAGTCCTGTGTAAAGATCCAGAGATTGTGAAGTTAATTGAGAAGTTGAAAGTGAATCTAGATTCTAAATTTGAAATGAGAGATGATATATTGTGGTTGAAACAGAGGTTGTATATACCCAATGTTGAGGATCTGAGGAAGGAGATTGTGAAGGAAGCACACATGGCAACTCATGCCATCTTGGTATTACCAAAATGTATAACACGTTGAAGCAATCTTTTTGGTGGCCAGGGATGAAGAGGCAAGTGGTTGACTATGTGGCTAAGTGTTTAATTTGCCAACAGATCAAAGTAGAGCATCAGGTCCCAGTTGGTAAGTTACAGTCATTGCCTATTCCAGAGTGGAAATGGGAGAGAATTAGGATGGATTTTATAATGAGTTTGTCAAAGACTCTGAAGCAACATGATGCCATTTGTGTTATTGTTGATAAATTGACCAAGTCGGCTCATTTCTTGCCAATGAGAGAGAGTAACTCACTAGATCGATTAGCTCATAAATATGTGAGTGAAGTAGTGATATTACACGGGTTCTAGTGTCCATTGTATCAGATCGGGATCTCATATTTACTTCGAGGTTTTGAGGTAGCTTATAGTCAGCTTTGGGTACCAAGCTAAATTTTAGCACTGCATTTCATCCTCAAACAGATGGTCACAGTGAGAGGACTATTAAGACTATTGAGGATATGTTCAGAGCTGTTTTTTAAAGTTTCAAGGAGCATGGGACATATATATAAGTCTGATTGAATTTTCTTATAACAATCAGTATCACAGTAGTATCAATATGGCTCCTTATGAGGCGTTGTATGGCAAGAAGTGTCATTCACCTTTATATTAAGGATTGTAGAAGGCCCATAATTAATTTAGGATACTATTGATAAAGTGAAGTTGATCCAAAGTAGAATTAAAATATCACAAGATCGATAGAAGAATTATGTTGATCAGCATAGGCAAGATATGGAATATCAGGTGGGAGATAAAGTATTTCTAAGAGTATTACCTTGATGAGGTGTGTTGAGGTTTGGTAAGAAGGGTAAGTTAAGCCCAAGGTACATTGGTCCGTATGAGATAATTGAACGAATTAGGCCACTGGCTTATAAGTTAGCTTTATCTTCTAAAATGACATAGATACATAATGTGTTTCATATAAGTATGCTTAGGAGATATCAGTCGGATCCAACTCATGTGATACCGACTCAGGAAATTGAAGTTTCTAGTGACTTGAGTTATGTTGAAGAACCGGCTAAGATAATTGGCTATTAGAATAAACAATTGAGAAATCGAGTGATCCCAATGGTGAAAGTACTTTGGAGAAACCATTCAAGTAAAGAAGCAACTTGGGAAAAAGAAGAAAATATGAGAAAGCAATACCCCAACTGTTTCATAAATCAAGTAAGAATTTCATGAATGAAATTTCTTTTAGGAGGAGAGAATTGTAACATCCCACGATTAGGGTCAAAACCCTATGATGCTTTATAAATAAGAATTTGTTGAGACTTCAAAAATGCATTTTATGCATTATATGGCATAAACATGCACGTGAATAATGTTGTCATTCATGAAATAGTTGTACATGCATTCATTGGAATTTTTTCGAGTACAAGTGAATTTTTAATGTGATTAAAGTGTTAATTTTAGATAATTAAATTTGTGTGTATTAAAATAATGATAATAGTTATTATTTTAGAATTTTCGGAGAATTATGGATTAATTGTTTTGAAAAATGAATTGATTTGTATTAGAATTTGTTTTGCATATTTGGAGGCATTTCGAATATTTTGGAAATTTATTGAAAATTTGGAGTATTTTGGACTAAGAAAAATATAGAAATAAGAGACAAATAGAAGTGTGACAAATGGACTAGTGAATGTGTGACAATTGGACAAATTATTTTGTGACAAGTGGAGCAATAGCTAAGTGACATTTGGTAGCTTCACATGATGAAAAATGCAAGACATGCATTAGGGACATGTGGCAAAGTTAAGTTAAGCCACCTAAGTCACATTTTTGTTAGGCAAGGAAGAATTTTTTGCATCTCTCTTTTGGCTTCACCGAAATTCTCCATCACCATCTTCCTTCTTGCTTTCCTTCACTAAAGACACATCTCTCTTCTTACTCATCCATCACCAAAAACACTTCCAAGCCTTCAGTCATTTAGGAATTTGCTGATTTCACTCTTTTCTCCTTTGCTTAAACCAGTTGTTTGCTTCTTAAGCTCTGGAAAATTTTCTGAAGCTGGAAAATTTTCTTAAGAGAGAGAAGCTTAGTCAAGTAAGTTTTATGCATTTTTTAATATTTGTGACTGGATGTATGCTTGAATGGAGTACATTTTCATGCTTGTGGATTGTTGCATGAGTAAATTGTGTTGATGCATGTGTGGGTGGTGAAGGAAGAAGCAAATTCGAAGATATGAATAACCAGATGAAAGTTTGAAGTGAGCTGGAGTATGATATATGCAGTACTTCACTGCACATATGTCTGTATTTAGGGAATAACTTGATCTGTGATTATACGAATTGGATGGAATTTAATTCAGAGTAAACTAAAGACATAGAACTACATTTTTTTATGAAGAACTCAAATTTTAATTATGTCTCTAAGAGTTTCAAATTTTAGCTTGAAGTTGACTTTGGGAGTCAGTCGTGGTTTGAGAACAGTCTGTATCGTGTTTGGTATAACTTGCAGAATACTGAACGAAATTGCTTGAAATTAGCTTCATTATAAACTTAAGGCATAAAGAACAATTTTTCACAAGAATGTTTTGCCTAAATCCTTCATATTCCTTGCCAAAATGACCATGAACAATTGACCCGAAGGTCTATTTTGGGAAGAGCTGGGAGAAGTTGGAAAAAAAGGTAGTGCAAGATGTTGTTTGATAGTTTGGAACATCCTTCATTCTTTTGCCTATAACTTCTTCTTCCAACCTCCAAATGACTTGATTTTTGAACCAAAAAAATCATAATACATTTTAATTTCTCTTCATAAAAATATATAGCCATATAAAGTCATTTAGGAAATTTTTGATTGGTGAATTTAGGATGAAAATGAGGAAGTGAACTGAAATATTTTCATTGAACATGCTTCGGTATTTTGAGTATATCTTGATCTGTATATTTTTAAATCAGTTGATTCTCAATTCAGATTAAAGTAGAGTCATACGGCTACAACTTTCTTGAAGAAGTCTAAGTTTAATTCTATATCTAAGAATTTCAAAATCTAGCTCAAAATTGAGTCTTGACTGAGGTTGCAGTACTACTAGAGACAAAAATCATGTCCTGTAGATATTGAATAAACTGTATCTTCACAAAAGTTGTAGATATTGAATAGAAGCCGAATTAGATTAAAGTATCTTGAAAAAAGTTGTAGTTAATTCTCTTATCTTTCAATTGATATTAAGTTTGTAATTTTTGGATATCTGAGTTGAAAGATATGAGTTGTATAATTTGAGGGTACGATCATGAACTAGCCAAAAGGTCAATTATACACAGTCTGTGATATTGTGAGCATAACTCATAGAATACTGAACCAAATTGGATGATCTTGGAGTCATTAGAAACATACTTCATTTTTTTGATGTTAATAATCATGCAAAGTTGACCCAAAAGTATGTTTTTAGACAAATCTGAATTGAGCAATTAAGTATTATTGTATAAATGAATTTTGTGACAAGACTATTGAATAAGGAACCCAGAATTGTCATGAACATATATTGTACGTATTCAGTATACATGAATGTACATTAATAAATTCTTAATTGCGTAAAATTGTGATGTGTGTATGTATAATGTTATAGAGGATCACATTGAGTGACAACGTCAAGATATTGCCAGGACATCAAGGTAATGAGCTAAAAGGAGCATCTGTGAGTCAACCTAGATGATCTTCCTAGGATTGATTGTTTGATTTATTTTGCTTAATTTTCAGTTATTGAACTATTTATGATCTGAATATAATTCTGACCTTAAAGGTACGAGGAGATTAGTAGTCGGGAATGTATTGGAAGTGTTATACTTGCATCTGCCAATTGAATGAAATATGTTGCCTCTGAATTCTGAATGCTCAACAAAAGTTGAATTCCAAACTGAGGTCCGATGAATTATGAGATTCTGTCTGTAATTTTTATGTGAATTTCATTCATGGCATATTCTGTTATTTTATACATTTCATAAAATGCATGCTCAGATAAAGGCGTTGTGATCAGAGTAGCTAGTTGAAAGAGCTATAAGCTCAGTATTCTGCACGTAGAGCATTGCTCCGTGATTTCTTTTCTAACTAAGCGCAATAGACCAATATCTGTTTTGTATCTGAAAGGCACTTGGTCACAACAAATAATAACAAATCAAGAGTCTCATATGCATCTGAATTTGAAAATTATGATTATGAAATTTATGAATGTGAATTCTTTCTGAAGTTGTGATTGATTGGGTGTTCAAATTCTGGAAGAAGGTATGTGAATTGTGTGACATACTTTATGACTTATTTTGATAGAAAATGTTGTGAATCTGATTAGTTGTATGATATCTGTGTGTTCCTGAAGTGAGATCATCAATGATGGGTCACTCAATGAGTTTGTAAAAACTCATTCAAAATTTGCAACGTGATTTTACATGTACAAGACAGGAGACTTAGATTCTAAGATCTCAGAAGAACTTTTTGGGATTAAGTTATGGATCAAAGATCTGTCAGCTAGCACTTGAGGAGTTTTTTTTTTTAAGTAGTTTACTTATGCCTTGTAGAACTTTTGTTATAAAGGTTTGTAAGCTACTATGTATTAACGCAATGACAAGTTGAGGTTTTTATTTGTTGTGTTTTGTGACTTTTACATACATAGTTGATGCCATGAGTGAGTTAGATATATTGCTATGTTATAAGTGAAGGTGTCATAGTTAACACTCCATTATTATAGATTATACACTGAAATATCCTCAGGGTATTTCGGTATATAATTTATGGTAATGGGGTGTGACATCAAGAGTTGAATCGAATCACGAACTTTAGATGCATAGTCAAGTCATAACTTAAATTAAACTTCCTTTGTGTGATACATACATTAAATGCATTTTAATGGTGGTTATGGACATAGGCTCAATTTAATTGAG
>JANQBM010000009.1:14180371-14195252 GCA_025594535.1 Erythroxylum domingense | reverse complement strand
TGATGACATAAGCCTAATACCATTCATGGAATGTAAATCACATTACATAAACAATATACATGCATATTTAAAAGAATGCCTCATAATATATTATTCATAATTCAGAATGTCAGTACAAAAGTCACATATAACTATTAGCCTAGGGCACACTACTAACAAGACACAATTCAATCATTGTTACATAAGGGAGACAGAATAAGGAAAAAGTAATCCCTAGCATTTAAATCATTGAATTCAGATTTTCTGCAATTTTGGTATTATCCATTGTTTACATTAGTCTTTTAATTTTAATTTAATTTTCTAGATTAATTGCATTAAATAATTTTTTTCTTAAACAAAGTCTTTTCTAATTTAAGTGGTATCTGGGCATCAATCCTTGTGGGATCGATATCCGCTCTTTCTAACTATAAGTCACGACCTGTTCACTTGTGGTTTTTAAGGGTAAAACAAGTAGATAAGTTTTAAAATCCATCAACACCAGACCAAAGTCCGATTACAAATGTGAATGAGAAAGAATGTGAATGAGAAAGAATGTGAATGTGACAGAATGAGCATAATGATTGAAAATGCATGGTGCATTTCATTACATGAATGCATGAAACATAAAGGCATTTGTGATCGGAGTCGCCAATGAAAAATAGCTTAAAGCTCATACTGTAGTAAGAGCCTCTGGCTCACTATGTATAATGTGTCCTGTCTCCCCAACGAATAAGGGTCATTATTAATGAGCTCGATATCCACAACGGATACGGGACAGTGAAAAAAGCACTCGGTTACAACAATGTAATAAATGAATGTGAGTCTCATGAATATTGCATATACACATGCGTTATATGATTTGAATTATTACAATTGAAATGTGGAATTAAATTGAATGAAAAATCTGAACATATATGTACAAAGTGTTTTATGATGATACATGACAAATTAAATGTTGTGAATTATGTGATTGTATGTGTTAACATGACATGTATGATATGAGTGAACCATTGAGGACGGTTACTCAACTGAGTTCGCAAAACTCATCAAAATTGCAACGTTAACTTTTCAGGTACGAGAGTGACGACTTAACTTCTAAGATTGCTTAGAAGAGATCTAGTACAAATTTTAGATAAAGATCATGGCTTAAAGATCGGTCAGTTGAGATTGAAGGATTTAGTTAATCTTTTTGTTAATTCCCATGTATGTAGCATACTTTGTAGACAGATTTGTGAACTCTGATAGGTTGTCATTATATAAATATGAAAGTTATTTGTAATGCTACATCGTAAATCATAGCTTATGAAATGAAATAAGGAATTTTTGGGTTTTAGACATTGTGATATTTATGTTTTAATTTATGATTCCATGCGATATGTGAAAGTGATAAAGTTAGCATGTCATTTCCGTCCGACATATGCACGGATGTCTAAAGGGAATACGTGTACGCGTTAGATGGGAGTGGGGTGTTACACAACTTCAATAGAATATGCAACAGTTTCAACAGAATATGCAATAGAGTGTCCAGCAGTTCCAGGAGTATATGATTCAAATTCAGCAAAATATGAGGCATTTCAACCAAGATATAATGTCTAGACTCCAAAATATGGCAAGCCAAATGGTTGATATGGTATAGAGGATCAAACGCCTAGAATCACAAATCGAAGAGGAGCAACCATATCAACCTGAGGTGTACCTAATGGAAGTTAGTGTGGAAATTTTACAAAGTGATGAAGAGCTTGACAATCTTGAGTGTAATACTTAAGGAATTGATTATGCGGAAGAAGCAGAGGAATAGCTCAAAGCAGAAAAGGATACATCTTTTAGCTTAGAGGCAAATACTGAGTTTCAAGTTTTTTTTATGATTAACTCTTTATCTTTGCCTAGCATGTTAGAGAAATTAAACGAGGAGGAAATAAGGTGAAGAGATATTCGAGTAGTCAAAGAGTACGGGGATTCAGTAAAGATTGAGAATATAATGATAGGGAAGACGCTAAATGGGAATGATTATCAACTAAGGCCCTATCCAGAAGAATCTCACCTAGAGGAACCATTTGTGCCACTAGAAGATCATAATTTTGTCACTGAGGAGAAGTATGAAGTCGAGCCAACGACACTAAACAAAGGTACGTCTTATGAGGCAATATAAGGGAATTAAATTTCTTTTCCTTGCAATTTTGCATTTCTTTTTATATGCATGTGTGTTTTTATGTTAGGTTGTTTTACTTGTTTTTAAGTTTTCAATCAAAATGAGAGAAATAATAAAACAAACAAACAATTTCTCATTTTATATTGCTTCTAGGTTTATATAGTCATGATTAAAGAGTGAATTGGCTAGAGAATTTCATAGCAACTTTAGCATGTACTTTTGCTTTTGTGATTGGTAGCTATGCATTATCTTTAGAAGAGTAGTAACTAGTGGTAGACAAAGCTAGTGAGATTTTGAGCCTTATTAGACTGATACATTCATATAAGTCTCATTATCTTTTGATAATGTGTAACCTTCATGACATGTATGTCCTGATTTTGCTTTGATTTTCTATTCGAGACCACATTTTTTTCACATGCATTAATATGGAAATGATTAGGCATTCTTCGCTTTTCCAAATTACATTAATCGAATAGCCTAACCTATTGACATGATTTCTCTTTTGTTAAGCCCACTTGAGCTTTATACCTTTCTTTTTGTATAAACCACATTATATGTTTTAAACTTAACTAAATGTCCTAACTAAGCCATAAAGCTAGTGAAGCATTTATGATTGTTTAGTCTGTGGATGTACAAAATTCTAAGTATGGGGGTATACATATGTGTGGGTTGGTTATAATAATTGGGATGTTATTTTATGCTTTATCATTGAAATTCCCATGTTAATGTATTTTCTTTTAATGTTTATTAAAAAAAGAAAGAAGCAAAAGAAAAAGAGAAAAAAAGAAAAAGAAAAAATGATTAAGTAAATGTATCAAGTAGGAAGTGCATATGTGTTGAAAAGTTGTTTATGATTAATGCATCCTCATAAAGTTGTAATGAATAAGTTATTTGAGTATATTACATATAAGGTGGAGGTTGTTTTGGATAAATCACTTCTCGTGAAGGTTTATGGTGTGAGAACTTAATTGAGTTGTGAAATATAAGTGTTGCATTTGTCATAGCTGACAGTACCCAGTTTTGTATGAATGTTAACTTATGCAGTTGATATTTCATTGAGTGTTACTTTTATTTCAATAGCTTTGATGGCTTTTATGCTATATTATCCAAAATAAATCTCGCCTCATCCTTGCCCACATTACAACCCATAGAAATTCCTTTGATTTATGATTATGTACGTGACTTTTAATGGTGGAGAAATGAAATGATATGCAAAGTTGTGGATTGTTGTGATTATGAATGGTATTTAAGTGTACCCGTGGAAATATCTTATTTAATCACCATTTGTCCAAGTCTACCTCTAGATTACTCAATTTCTAAGGGTGATTCATCTTTACTTATGATTATCTATCCTCAGGAAATATGAAAATTGAGTAAAAGTTTTGGTTTGTGATTTTGATTTTGATGATTTTCCAGAGAACAGTCAAAAGCTAAGTGTGAGGGAACTTGATATGTTCTTATATGTGGATTCATTTGATATACTAAACTTATTTATTAATTCCTTATAAATGCTCAGGATACTGATATGTGTTTGATTGTTGATACATTTAATCATTTACACTTAGTGATTAATGATACAAAAAATGCTTAAGATACTCACTTTAATTCATATATGATTTTAGGTACAATTTGGCAGCAAAGAAATTAAAGTTAGTCGAAAGCATTACATTTAGGCCGTTTTTCGAAGAAGTAAGAAGAAGAAAATTAAAAGGCAACGAGAAGGAAAAAAAAGGAAATGTGAATTTAATGGAGTAATGGCTGGATGATGAAAGGTGGACAAGCAAGGAGTGAAAAGACAACATAGTAAGGAGCTAAACGGTAACATCCAATGAGGAAAAAATGCAAAACGACACAAACATAAGCAAAATCAATAGCAGCTGAAGGAGAACATAACATAACATGGGAAGGAAGAAAATGACAACACATGAGGAGAAGGAGTAGCAGATGAACAAAACACTGCACAGTCGTAACTTAGAAAAGTTGCATTAAACGCAATGAATACGTCTGTATTTTGTGTTGAACGCGCAACGCATATGCGTTTAACACAACGCATACATTTAAGTTTGCGTTCAACGCAATGCATATGCCTGCGTTTCATGCTTAGGTTTAAGAAAACAAGAATAGGAGCGTGGTCTAACATATTTATTCACCACATCATGGAATAATGAAAAAAATTACGAGAGATAAGAGTAGCCACAGGTTAGGCAGAGAGAAAATGAAAGGAGATGTGACTACTCTTATCTCTCGTAATTTTTTTCATTAAGACCACTTTTATCATTTTTTGCATGTTTTCTTTAATTTGTTTTTATTAGTTAGTTTCATTTTACTTTCTTACTCTAAAATCCAAACCCACGTCATTTTTCCTAAACACGAATTAATTTCATTTCAACAACTTTTCGCACACTCTCTGTGGGATTGACCTAGACTCACCACTATTATAGTAGTAGTCTAGTTATTTTATTTTAACTGGCATTATGACAAATTTGTCAATTTTGGCGCCGTTTCCGGGGTGTGCGATGTTTAGTTTTTATTATTGATTTTAATTGGTGTTTAGTATATATTTGTTCATAATTGGTTTCTTTTAAGTTATTTCATAATCTTTTCATTTTTTGTTTCGTTTTTACGAAAAAAATTAAAAATTAAACTTGACATGGATAGGAGTAAACATGGAGTCGAGCCAGTGACCCTAAACAAAGGCACTTTTTTGGAGGGAACCCAAGGGAAGTAAATTTCTTTTTTTTACATTTTCGCATTTCTTTTTATATTCATGTGTGTTTTGTGTTGGTTTGTTTCTTATTTGTTTTAAGTTTTCAATCAAAATGAGAGAAAGAATAAAACAAATGAAACAAACATTTTCTCATTTTCTATTGATTCTAAAACTATATAGTCATTATTAGAGTGTGAAGTGACTAGAGAATTTCATAGCAACTTTAGCATGTACTTTTCCTCTTGTGATTGGTAGGTGTGCATTATCTTTAGAAGGGTAATGACTAGTGGTAGACAAAGCTGGTGAGATTTTGAGCCTTATTTGACTGACACATTCATATCAGTCTTATTGTCTTTTGATAATGTGTGACCTTCATGACATGTACATCCTGATTTTGCCTTGAAATTCTATTCGAGACCACATTTTTATTACATACATTAACATAGATATGATTAGGCATTCTTTGTTTTTCCGAACTACATTAGCCAAATAACCAACCAATTATATGATTTTCCTTTTTAATAAGCCCTTTGAGCCTTATTAGCCTTTCTTTTTTGTATCAACCATATTACATGCTTTATACTTAACCAAATGTCCTACCTAAGCTATAAAGCTAGTGGAACATTTATGATTGTTGACTTAATTTAGTGATGTACAAATTTCTAAGTGTGTGGGTTTACAAATGTGAGGGTTGGTTAATGTTGGGATGTTTTGTTATATCTTATCATTGAAATTCACATGTTAATGTAGTTTCTTTTAATGTTGAAAAAAAGAAAGAAAGGAAAAGAAAGAAAGAAAAGAGAAAAACACAAGAAAAGAAAAGAAAATAAAAAGAAAAAGAAAAAGAAAAAGAGTGAAAATTTTTTTGCTTAAATAAATTTATCAAGGAAAAAGTGCATATGAATTTGCAAAGTTGTTCATAATTAATGCATCTTCCTAGAGTTGTAATGAACGTGCTATTTGAGTATGTTGAATATGAGGTAGATGTTGGCTTGGAAAGTTCACTCTTGTGGTTTCAATGTATTGTTGGTATAAATTGTATGAGTGATTCGTTCGGATAGGTGTATGCTTCATGTGGTTGGTGTGTAAGAGTTGAATGGGGTTGTGAAATATAAATGTTGCATTCGTCATAGTTGATGATACCCAGTTTTTGATTGAGTGTTACTTTTGTCTCACTAGCTTTGATGGCTTTCATACTACTTGACCCAAACACATCTCACCTTATCTTTGCCCATATTACAACCTTGAAAAGTCCTTTGATCCATGATTTTGCATGTGATCGTTAATGGTGAAGAAATGAAATGATATGCAAAGTTGTGGAATGACATGATCATGAATAGTGTTAAGTGTACCTATAGATATATTTTACTTAAACACACTTTCCAAGTCTACCATTAGATTGTTCGATTTCTGAAGATGATGCTTGTTGATTGATCATGAGTAGAAGCGTTAAATGTTGAATTCTTGCTATAATTTTTGAAAGTCATTCATCTTTGGTTATGATTATATAGTCTTGGAAAATATAGGAATTGAGTAAATGTTTCGGGTCTTTGAGCTTAATTTGGATGTTTTGCCCAAAAACGGCCAAAAACTAAGTATGGGAGAAATTGATATGTGTTTAATTGTTGATACATTTAACCATTTACACTTAGCGATTAATGATACGAAAAATGCTTAAGATACTCACTTTAATTCATATATGATTTTAGGTACAATTTGGAAGCAAAGAAATTAAAGTGAGTCGAAAGCACTACATTTAGGTCATTTTTTGAAGAAGCAAGAAGAAGAAAATTTAAAGGCAAGGAGAAGAAGAAAAAGGAAATGTGAATTTAATGAAGTGATGGATGGATGATGAAAGGTAGTTAAGCAAGGAGTGAAGTGACAGCACAGTAAGGAGCTAAACGATGACATCCAAGGAGCAAAAAATGTAAAACGACACAAACATGAGCAAAATCAATAGTAGGAGAAGGAGAACACGACATAACATGGGAAGGAAGAAAACGACAGTGCATGAGGAGGAGGAGGAGGAGGAAGAGCAGATGAAAAAAATACAGCGCAGTTGTAATTGGGAAAAGTTGCGTTGAATGCAATGCATACATCTATGTTTTGCGTTGAACGTAAGTGTATGCGTTAAGTGCAACGCATATTCATTTAATGCAAGACATGTGTTTGCATTTTGCATTGAATGTAAGCGTATGTGTTCAACGCAGCGCATTTGCCTACGTTTCATGCTTCGGTTTAAAGAAAACATAAGCAGGAGCGTGGTCCAACATATTTATTTGTCACATCATGGAATAGTAAAAAAACTTACGGGAGAGAAGAGTAGCGATAGGAGATTTGAACAGTGACTGTGGACACAAAGTTTAATTATCACATCGGTGAATATTAAAGATAGAGGACTTGTGACAGAGAGTGGGAAGAGCGGCCATGAAGAAATAATTTAGGGTTCGACTAGGCCTAGTTATGAGGGCTGAAGCTTTTTCTTAGGATAGACCCATGGAGGGCTAGACATCCCGATGTCAGTTCAGAGGTGACATCGACGCCGATGACTCGGGTTAAGCACTTTTTAATTATTTTGTTGTTTCTTTTTCTTATTGGAAATTAATTATATTATCTTGTATGGATTGATTGGGTATTTGAATGATGATGATCTTAGTGCTCTGTTGAATCATTTTTCATGAAAGCCCAATGCAAGAATCGAATGCAATATATTATCGTTGTATTCCTCATTCATTTGTAGCAATTAATTGTTCTAAATCATTAGAGATAACATAACATAGGTTAAATAATCCGAGCTTGTGTGATTATTACTTAGATTAGTCTAATTTTTTTATTCGTAAGGTAGTTTTTTGGATAAAATTAAAGAGCTTATTCTAGGTTTCCCGATAGTTAGGGTTAATTAATGAACGCTTTATAATTAACTAGGATATAAGAAAAAATTGGGATTAATAGAGCTTGTTGTTAATCTACGACCGATAATTGCTAAGAGAGATAAAAGAACAACAAATCAATGAATTATGCTTAATTAGGGTATAAACCAAGATTAAACCAAAGAGCTGGATCCTTACAGAATTCCCCACTTTTATTATTTTTGCATGTTTTCTTTCATTTGTTTTTATTTGTTAGTTTCATTTTATTTTCTTATTCCAAAATCCAAACCCCCAATTTTTCCTAAACATCGATTAATTTCATTTCAACAACTTTTCAAACACTCTCTGTGGGACCGACCTAGACTCACCACTGCTATAGTAGTAGTTTAATTTTTTTATTTTGATTAACGTTACGATGCACTTATTAGATACTCATTTTATCTCATATTTAGTTTTAGGTACATTTCGAAAGTAAAAAAGCTAAAGTGACCTAAAAGCATGTTCACTGAAGCCATTTTCTCAATTTCCATACTCCATTGATTCGTGAGGCAAGAAAAAGACAAGAAATTACTAAGAAAGATGAAGATATATGCTAAAAATATCAATTAGAAAAGGGCTAGAAAATTGCATAGCCATGAGATCATAGCTGTAACATAAAACACCACTCACACCATGAGACGTGAGAGATGAGACAACCTTGAGTATCATCTAACAATTAAAATGACATAAAATAGAAGCATGTGAGACACTCTCGGCCCATACAAGACGTCATATGGGTGTAAGACACCACTCACACCTCACACCCATAAGACATCTTTCAACAATGTGAAGCAAAGAGATAGATGTCCCTTTGAACTAGTTGTCCATTAGTTGCCCATTTCTCACATGTTTTTAAACCTAGCTTGGGTTGAACAAAGAAAATGCAGCAGTAGTGGACAGAAGGCATCTGGTCATCTTTGGTTGTAATAAAGAAAGAGAATGTCAGCTGGTGTGTGGTGAGTGGAGGCTTAACCTAGTTGCTTCATCTTTTGAGAGGAGAACAACGTAGCTTTGGAATAAAGAGAGCAAGGTGTTGGCTGCTCACAAAACAAAACCAAAAAAAAGGAGCACCTGGTCATCTTTGGTTAGGCAGTAGGAGGAGCATTCTTGTAATCTTCGGTTTTAATAAAAAAAGGAAGTGAAGATGTTGATTGGTGTGTGTAAATGGAGGCTTAACCTACCTACTTCATCTTTTGTTAATGGAAGAATGTAGCTGTTGAAAAAAAACATTAGTTGAGTGGGGCTTGCTAAAGCGATAATCGAAGGAGTTGAAGCAAACATGGGTTGGAACAACTGAGTGAGTGGTGGATGGTTGGACAAAATTTTACAGCAGCTGAACCTTGATTGACACCATTCATCACCATCTTCTCATCAATTTTCAAAGTAGGGAAGGAGGAATAACAACACAGTAGTGGACAATAATTATTCTTCATCAATTTCTCTTCGTTTTTTAACGTAAATGAAGGCTAAAAAGTTTGATTGTTGGAGCTTAAAGATGGAGATGGAAGGCTAAGTTCCCAATGTCGGTTCAACGAGGATATCAACACCAAGTGACAGTTAAGCTATTTCATCCTATTAACATTGTAATCTCTTTTTGGATTATTGTGTTGTTTGTGTTAATTGAATCGGGTTTTGGATTGATGATCTTAATACATTACTTTGATTATTCTATTTCAAACCTATTGCTATAATGTTGAATGTAATCCGTAATCATTATATTAAATATTTGTTAGTAGCATCTAATTGGTCTTGTATCGTTAGGAACAACATAAGTTAGGTTAGATAACCCAAACGTGTGAGATTGTTGCCTATATTGATCATTTTCCACTTTGTAATACTACTACCAAATTGAATCTAAAGATCGTATCTTAGGTTATTCAGTAGTTAGGTTTAATTAATGATTATATCTAAATTAAAATAACCTAAGGGAAAATTGGAATTAGTAGATACTATTAGTCTCAGATTAATAATCCGAAGAGAGGTGTAAAGATGGTAGGATGATAGAATATGCTTGATCATATTTAGGCTGAGATTGAACTTAGAACTGGACCTTACTTTTATTCGACACTTTAATCATTTTAAATTGCTTGTTTTAATTTGTTTTCGATAGTTTACTTTTATTTTATTTTCTAAATCTCTAAAAATCCAAAAAGCCCACCCATTTTATATCTTCCTTACATCAACTAATTTCATTACAAAAATTAACCAAACATTTCTTGTGGATTCGTTCCTGGCTCACTACAACTACAAATTTTTATGTATAAAGTTAATCAAATTTTATAGTGCACTCGTCATGCGCTGTCAGCATGCATGATTGAATCCCAATATGATTTTCGATCATGTTTGATCGCTGGTTTCTGATTTGAATAATTTTTAATAATTTAACCCCGATATTCTGCAAGCACATGGGTTGTTCGTATAGAACTTAAGGTGTCGATCCCACGAGGAGGGTTAATCTAATTATAAAATCTAAGGCCAATACAATTGACAATAATTCAAAAATGAACAAAACTAAAGCAGGAATTTATTTCAATCATGCAATTAATTCCAAGAATCAAATTCGGAAATATAAACAAAATAACAGATGCAACACCCAATCAATAATCAACCTAAGAACTACCAATTGAGAGAAATGGGAATTTTATCCGAATTTATTGAAAACCTAACTAATTATGAATTATTAGATTACCGGTTCTAGACAGTGCTAGGATTGATTACTCTCTCTCGAGTTATAACCATTAATCCTAATCAGATTATGGGAATTGCAATCTCTCGATTAACTGAACATCTTATTATCCCATGATTAGGGTTAGAACTTTAAGATACTAAATATGAGAGTTTATTGAGAATCTAGAACTGCATTTCCTGCATTATATAGCATACACATGCACGTGAATAATGTTGTCACTCATGAAAATAATTGTACATGCATTCATTGACATTTTTTTGGTATAAGTGATTTTAATATGAATAAGGTGTGAATTATGGATTAATTGTCTTGAAAATTTAATTGATATGTATTAAAATTATTTTCGCATTTTTTGTGATATTTCGAATATTTTGAAAATTTATAAAAAATTTGGGTTATTTTTAGGCTAAAAAATATAGAAATAAGAGACCAATAGAATTATTGACAAATGGACCAATTATGGAGTGACAAATGGATAAATAAATGTGTGACATGTGGACCAATAGCTAAGTGACATTTGGTAGCTTCACATGATGACAAATGTAAGAAAGGAGCTGTAGAAACATATTTCCTAAATGACAATTGACAAATGGACCAATTATGGAGTGACAAATGGATAAATTAATGTGTAACATGTGGACCAATAGCTAAGTGACATTTGGTAGCTTCACATGATGACAAATGTAAGACATGCATGAGAGACATGTGACATTGCATAATGAAGCCACCTAGTCATTTAGGAAATATGTTTTTACAGCTCCTTTCTTTGGTTTCATCGAAATTCTCCATCACCAAAAACCTCCTTTCTTGCTTATCCATGACCGAATCCTAGCTTGTTCATATGTCTTTAGTGTTTGCTTAATACACATTGCAAAGTCTTCAACTATTTGTGCTTTCTATTGTTATTGAAATCTCTTATTACTTTTCCCCCCATTTCTAGAATCTTACTAAAGAGAGCGAAGTTTAAGACAAGTAAGTTATGCTTTGAGTTTTATGGTAGTGTAAATGACTTTTGATGATGATTTAATGTTTGAAAATGGATGTATACATGAGTGGATGTAGCAAGATGAATGGATGTAGCAAGATGAATGGATGCATGCGTGAGTGGTGTAGGAAGAAGCAATTTCTGAGATATAAGTAAAGTGATGAAGGAGCTAAATCAGTAGAAAATGTGTAGAAAGTGTAGAAAGGATTGTGATAATTGAAGTTAAATGAAGATTAGTGAAGTGTAGAAAATTTGATATGTAAAAATATGAATTAGGTTCTGTTTTTGTGTTGGGATTATTCATGGACTTGTGAATTGTGCATAGAGATTACTGAACTGAAAATTGAGGTATAACTAAATCATCAACGTGAAAGGATAGAGAAATGATAGAGAAGTAATAGAACATTGACAATGAATTGTGCTGGAGTATGTTATAATAGAACATTGACAATGAATTGATCTTTGAATATCCAAATTAGATTGATTTTGATTCAAAGTAAACTAGAGACATATGGCTACATTTTTAATGAAGGAATCAAATTTGAAATCTATCCTTAGGAGTCTTGAAATTTGGCTTGAAATTGAGAATTGTGTTCTGTCAAGGTATGAGAACAGTATGGAGTATTTTGATTATAAATTGCACGATACAGAACCAAAATGTATGAATTTGATGCCATTAGAAACTTAATACATACAGGAACATTTGGTTAGAAGAAAGTGTTGCCTAAAAACATCTATTTCTAGGTCAAAAATGGAAAGAAAGAAGGAATAAAACACAGCAGGTCGCAATCGTGCATTTGTACGATCACGACTCTATTGAAGAATGATGGAAATCACGCGATCGCGTATCTGCACAATCGTGACTCTGCAGAGAAGAAAAAAAGTCATGATCGTGCATAGGCACGATCTCGACCTGAGAGGCTTTAACAAAGGGTGATTTTTTTGGGATGTTTTTCAACCTAATTCAAGTAAGGATGTTTCCATATGAGGCATGTAGGTTTAAATGAGCTCTTAAATGAATTTAATTGATGTTGCATGAAGGGATTAAAGTGAATAAAAGGGTATTAAGGATTAAAAGAATGTTTTGAAGGTGTTGTAAATTTTTTATGAAGAGTATTAAAGAAACATACTTGAGAAATTACCATTGAACATGTATGATATATGATACATGTTACATTCATAAATGTATTTATGATTGATTATTCTTATGAAAATGCACATGAGTAATATATAAGTGTATATGATTGCATAAAGAGGAGCACATCAAGCGACGACTTCCAGACATTGTTGGGACTTTAAGGCAATAAGATTAAGGGGGCATTTGTGAGTCAACCTAGATGACCTTCCTAAGATTGATTGATTAATTCTGTTCAACTTCCAATTATTGAACTATTTGTGATATGTATATGAATTTCGAACTTTAAAAATCCGAGGAGTTTGATTTTTAGGAATGTATTGGAAGTGCTACTGAACTCTGATTGATTTCTAAATACTTAATAAAAGTTGAATGCTAGACTGAGATCCAATGAATATAAGATTTTATCTGTGCATCATATGTGAATGCTATTCATGGCATATTATGTTATTTGATGCATTTCATTAAATGCATTATTAGTTAAAGGCGTTGTGATCAAAGTAGCTAGTCTGAAAGATCTTTAAGCTCAAAATTCTACGTGTAGAGCTTTACTCTATGATTTCTATATCTGACTAAGCCCAATAGGTCAGTATCTGTATCTGTTTCTGAATCTAAAAGGCACTCGGTCACAATAGATAATAATGAATCTAGAGTCTCATATACATATGCATTTGTATATTTATGATTATGAAATATATGCTTGTGAAATCTTTTCTGAAGTTATGATATTAAAATGATATGCCATGATAATGTAATTGATTTGGTTGTTCAAGTTCTGAAAGAATGTATGTGATGGGTATGACATTCATTATGTCTTATTGTGTTGAAAAATGTTGTGAAATTGGTTGGTTGTATGATATTTGTGTGTTTACTTGGAGTGAGATCATTAATGATGGTTCGCTCATTGAGTTCACAAAACTCAACCAAATCGCAATGTTGATATTTTCAGGTACGAGATAGGAGACCTGGTTTCTAAGATCTTTTATAAGAACATTTTGGATAACGATATAGTTCAAAGGTCTATCAGTTGGCATTTGAGGAGTTGTAGTTGTTTTTAAGTAGTTTACATATGACATGTAGAACTTATGTATAAAGGTTGTAAATATTAGTTTTTAATGTCTTCTATGTAAACCTTTACGAATGAAATGAAGAGATGAGGTTTTTAAGTATTGCATTTTCTTTATGATGTCATTTAAGAGATTAGGTTTGATCTATCATACCATTGTTATAGGATATGTACTTAAATATTCTCTGGATGTTTGGGTATGTACTCTATGGTAGTGGGATATGGCATTAACAATCTATCTAAAACCTAAATTAGATCTGAAGTTATCTAAGAACTACCGAAAACCTATGCCAGATCTCTCTTCACACAAATTTATTGATTTGATTTAATTCTTGCTCTATTAAATTACCTAACTTTCGTTAGCCCAATTTAATAATTTTTCACTCGGTTCACCCTCTCAGTTTATCACCGAATTATGCAAGTGTAGAACTTAAATCATAAGAAATGTAATAAAAATGCAAAAATCAAATTTCATTAATATCAAAGATAAAATAACCTGAAGGTGAGTTTAGACAATCCTCAACATTCAACAATCCTATCATCAACGGCTATCCCAAATTCTATACAATCATAAAATTGAAACTAAACTGGAAATAGAATCAGAATGGATAACGGAGGTAGTAACATCGGGAAATCTCCTGTTCTAGGAAGTACTTCGCACAGGCTTCTTCTCCACGTCTATCTTCCTTCCTTTCTTGATAAACGTAATAGTTGTGCATTTGTGTGTGTTTTTCTAAGTATTTTGCATGTGTTTCTTGCATAATAGTTTATTATTGTTGTATTTGAGGATTCATTTTATATGTTTTCATTTAGTTTATTCTTCATTATTATTCTTTTATGTTTGATGCTAAATTAGGGTAAGAATTGATTATTTTGATGTAGGAATGGAGGTTGGCAACTTTGAGATTGAGCTAGAGACTAAAAGAGGAGAAGAGAAGAGGAAGCATTCTATTGTAAGAACCCACGATTGTGGGAATCATGCTAATTCCCACGATTGTCGGATGTTTAATTTGAGAACATATGTAGGGTTCACTTAATTTTTAGGTTTTCTAGACTATATAAGATAATAAATCCCTATGGATGAAAGAGGACGTGATACCTCTGTATAAAATAGCCTCCTTGAGTGAAAAATCAAGGTTTTAATGTAACACCCCACTCCCGACTGGGCCCGAACTCGATATCGATGGTGATATCCGAATCCGTGCCCTGCGAGGGTGGCGTGTCACATCACTTCACTCAATAAAAATCGGTATAAATTTTTT
>JANQBM010000009.1:14166801-14180271 GCA_025594535.1 Erythroxylum domingense | reverse complement strand
ATTAGGAGAAGGTATTGTCTAAATACCTCATTGTCTTGGTCCAAATGGTCATACAACTCTGACCCAAAATTTGCTTATGAAAATCTGAAAAAAAATGCAGAACATTTGATATGGAAAAATATGGAATAGGTACTGTTTTGGGGTTTCTTAACTATGTCTTGATGTTACTGAACTGAAAATGAAGTAAAAATTCATAGGTCATCAACTGTAAACGATAGAATTTTGATAATGAAGTGTTTGATAAAATGGATATAATGTTATGGAAACGGATACGTTTCATGAATGATATTATGTAGTTGAAGAGGTTTAATCAATTGATTAGAGTTTGATAATTTTAAGAAAACAAATTGGTATGTGAATTAGTATGGAATGATGTTGTGTTTTTGGTGTGGTATTATAGAAAATGGGAGTGAACTTGATGTTAAAATATAAGTGAGTTTTGGACAAACTGAAGAAATGAGGAAAAAAAACACAACAGGGCAGTCGCGAATGTGCATCTGCACGATCGCGACTCTACTAAAAATTGATGGATGTCATACGATGCATGATTGTGACTCTGCAGAAAAAAAGGAAAGTCGTGATCGTGCACTTGCATGATCACTACCCGAGAGGTAATTCAAAGGGTTTCTTTATAGTGATTTTCAGACTAATGAAGGCTAGGATGTTTCCATATGAAGTATTAAGGTTTAATTGAGTTCTTAAATGAATTTAATTGATGATGAATGAAGGGATTGAAGTGAAAAATGGTATGAAGGGTTAAAAGAATGTTTTGAAGGTGTTGTAAATTGTTTATAAAGAGTATTAAAGAAACATACCCAAGAAATTGTCATTGAACATGCATCATACATGATACAATCGTAAATGTATTTATGAATGATTATTCTTATAAAAATGCACATAAGTGACATATAAATGTATATGATTGCATATGGAGCAACATGTTGAGCGACCGATTCCAAACATTGCCGGGACTTCAAGGCAATAAGCTAAAGGGAGCATTTGTGAGTCGACCTAGATGATCTTCCTAGGATTGATTGATTGATTCTGTTTAACTTCTAATTATTGAACTATTTGTGAATTCTAGACTTTAAAGGTTCGAGAAGTTTAATATTTAGGAATGTATTGGAAGTGTTCTATTTGTATCTAAAATTTGAATGATATCTGTTTGCAACTAATTTCTGAATACATAAGGAAAGTGAATGCCAGACTGAGGTCTAATAAATATAAGATTCTGTCTTTGCATCATAAGTGGATGCTATTCATGACATATTCTATTATTTGATGTATTTCATAAAATGCATGTTCAAATAAAGGCATTGTGATTAGAGTAGCCAGTCTAAAAGAGCTATAAGCTCAGAATTTTGCACGTAGAGCTTTGCTTAGTGATTTCTGTATTTAATTGAGCCCAATGGGCTAGTATATGTATCTGTATCTGAAAGGCACTCGGTCATAATAAATAATAACAAATTTGGAGCCTCATGTGCATCTGTATTTGTATATTTATGATTATGAAATATATGCTTGTGAAATCTTTTCTGAAGTTGTGATGTTAAAGTGATATGCCATGATAATGTGATTGATTGGGTTGTAAAAGTTTTGAAAGAATGTATGTGATGTGTATGACATTCATTATGTCTTATTGTGATAGAAAATGTTGTGAATTTGGTTATTTGTATAATATATGTGTGTTTGCTGGTGTGAGATCATTAATGATGATTCGCTCATTGAGTTCGCAAAACTCAACCGGATTGCAATGTTTATATTTTCAGGTACGAGACAGGAGACCTAGATTTTTAAGATCTTCTATAAGAACATTTTGGACTAGACATAGCTCAAAGGTTTGTCAACTGACAATCGAGGAGTTGTAGATGTTTTTAAGTAATTTACATATGTCATGTAGAACTTGTGTATAAAGCTTGTAAATATTGGTTTTAATATCTACTATGTAAATTTTTATGAATGAATGCAATAAAGAGATGAAGTTTTTAATTATTATGTTTTTTTTATGATGCCATTTAAGAGATTAGGTTTAATCCAGCATACCATTGTCATAGGATATGTACTTGAATATCCTCTAGATGTTCGGGTATGTACTCTATGGTAGTAGGATGCGACAAAATTTTGGTATTAGAGCATGGTTTGGCATCCATAGAGACATATAAGGACATTTATACATAATATTGAGTGAGAGATTTGGATAGTAATCACTACTATTTTTGTTATAGGTCATCTGTTGTAGGAGATGAAATTGGAGAGCTAGCTGACATAGAATCTATAGGAGCCAATAGAGAGTCTCTTATACCTGAGTTTGCACAAATGCCTCTAAGAATTCTAGAGAGGCGAGAAAGATGATACGATAAGCTGAGAAAGCAGGGGACTATGAACTTCTACGGAAGTACAGACCCTACTGAGGTAGAAGGGTGGTTAGAGAGAAATGAAAGAGTGTTTAATCAGATAGACTGTGAGGCAAATGAGAGATTTGATTATGTGATCTCACTACTACAAAGTCCAGCATACTATTGGTGAAAGTCTGTTCCAGATAGTAACACTAGACCCTGTAGTTTGACTTGGGAAGATTTTCTGAGGGTGTTTCGAGATAATTATATGACTAAGATTTATCTAGATAGAAAGATGAAGGAATTTATAGATCTAAAGTAAGGCAGACTCACAAGTATACTACTGCATTGACCCCAACTGAGGAAGACAAATGTAGACGGATTGAGAACCAGTTGAACATAGAGATTAAAACAAGGCTAGCTCTTTCTAATTTGGGTAGTTTTACGGAACTACGAGTAGCTTCAATCAGAATTGAGCAGTTGTTAAAAGATGGTCAAGGAGAGTACAGATAGGAGTTTAGAGGGATGAGGTAGGTTGAATCTCAGGATGATTCTAGCAGAAACTTCATTAAACGCTAGAGCAGACCGTCTTGATTCCAAACTAGATCGAGACAATAAGGGTTTAGACTAAGAGGTGGATTTGTTAATACTAGTATAGGTAGAGGATCAGTGTTAAGAGGGTAGTCACAATAGATTCCAGATTGTGAACATTATGGTAAGAAGCATGGTGGTCAGTGTTGGAGGTTATTTGGAGCTTGTTTCCGTTGTGGCTCTCTAGAGCATCACATCAGAGATTGTCACAACACTTTAGGACTATAGTCTATAATGAGAGGAGGAACAATGACAAATTCAACTGTACAATAGAGTAGAGCTACCGGATCTGTACATAGAGGTAGAGGTAGAGGCAGAACCCAGTCAGTAGGGCCTAGTGTTAGGAACAAGGTGCTGAGTAATCAGCCGCAGACTTAGGCCAGGGTCTATGCCATTACCAGACAGGAGGCGCAGAACTCCCTAAATGTGGTAGCATGTATGTTGAATGTTTTTAATTTTGAAGAAGTTGCATTAGTAGATCCAGGGTCTACACATTCATTCATCACACCGCATCTGGCATCTAGACTGTATTGTAAGAGAGAAATGTTGACTCGTGGTTTAGTGGTGAGTACTTTAATAGGAAGTACTACAATCATTGGTGAGGTATGTAAGGGGTGCATAGTTCGAATAGATCAGGCAGAGTTGGAAACTAATTTGATTGTATTGTAGTTAAAGGAAATAGATATTATTCTAGGCATAGATTGGCTCACTATTTATAGGGCGATGATGAACTGTTATACTAAGGAGGCAGTTCTTAAATCCCCTAATTAGCTGAGAGTGGTGTTTTGAGGAGTTAGTCAGGCAGTGCCAGCCTGAATAATTCATTCATGAGTGCTTTGAGATTAATTCGAGGTAGATTTGAGGCATATTTGGCCCACGTAGTTGATACCCAGAATGAACTAACCATTTAGGATATTCCTATTGTTAAGGAATTCCTGGATGTGTTTTCTGCTGAATTACCGGGTTTACCTTAAGAAAAGGAGACGGAATTTACCATTGATGGCACCTATGGAACTGACAGAACTAAAGACCCAGTTACAAGAGTTATTGGAAAAGGGTTTTATTAGACCCAGTGTGTCACCTTGGGGAGCTCCAATATTGTTTGTAAAAAAGAAAGATGGGACTCTGAGGTTATGTATTGATTATCAACAGTTAAATCGAGTAACAGTTAAGAATAAGTACCCATTACCAAGGATTGATGATTTGCTTGATTAGCTAGAGGGAGCTAAGGTATTCACAAAGCTAGATTTGAGATCGAGATATTATCAGTTGAAAATTGATGAGGCTGATGTACTAAAGACTGCATTTAGAACAAGATATGGGCACTTCGTGTAACATCCCATTATCCCATGATTAGGGTTAGAACCCTAGGATATTATATATGAAATTTTATTGAGAATTTAGAAGTGCATTTCATGCATTATATGGCATACACATGCATGTGAATAATGTTGACACTCGTGAAAATAATTGTGCATGCATTCATTGACATTTTCCGGTATAAGTGATTTTAATGTGATTAAAGTGTGAATTATGGATTAATTGTCTTAAAAATTGAATTGGTGTGTATTAGAATTATTTTTGCATTTTTGGAGACATTCCGGATATTTTAGAAATTTATAAAAAGTTTGGGATATTTTTAAACTAGGAAAAATATAGAAATAAGAGACAAATAGAATTATTGACAAATGGACCAATTATGGAGTAATAAATGGATAAATTAATGTGTGACATGTGGACTAATAGCTAAGTGACATTTGGTAGCTTCACATGATGACAAATGTAAGGAATGCATGAGAGACATGTGGCATTACATAATGGAGCCACCTAGTCATTTAGGAAATAGGTTTCTACAACTCCTTTCTTTGGCCTCACCGAAATTCTCCATCAATAAAAACCTCCCTTCTTGCTTATCCATCACTGAATCCAGCTTGTTCATATGTCTTTGGTGTTTACTTAATACACATTGCAAAGTCTTCAACTATTTGGGGCTTTTGATTGTTGCTAAAATCTCTTATTAGCTTTCCCCCCATTTCTGGAATTTTACTGAAGAGAGTGAAGCTTAAGACAAGTAAGTTATGCTTTGAGTTTTATGTAATGGAAATGACTTTTGATGATGTTTCCATATTTGAAAATGGATGCATGTGTGAATGGTGTAGCAAGATGAATGGACGCATGCATGAGTGGTGTAGGAAGAAGAAATTTTTGAGATGTAAGTAAAGTGATGAAGGAGCTAAATTAGTAGAAACTGTGTAGAAAGTGTATAAAGGATTATGACAACTGAAGTTAAATGAAGATTAGTCAAGTGCAGAAAATGTGATATGTAATAATATGAATTAGGTTCTATTTTTATGTTGTGATTATTCATGAACTTGTGAATTGTGTATAGAGATTACTGAACTGAAAATTGAGGTGTAACTAAATCATCAATGTGAAGGATAGAGAAATGATAGAGAAGTAATAGAACATTGACAATAAATTGTGTTGGAATATGTTATATGCAGTATTTTACTGAACATACATCTATATTTTGATCATAACTTGAACTGTTAATATCCAAATTAGATGGAATTTGATTTAGAGTAAAATAGAGACATATGGACACATTTTTCATGAAGGAATCAAACTTGAAACCTATCCTTAAGAGTCTTGAAATTTGTCTTGAAGTTGAGAATTGTTTTCTATCGAGGTATGAGAATAGTATGGAGTCTTTTGATTATAATTTGCATGATACTAAACAAAAAATGTATGAATTTTAAGTCAATAGAAATGTAAGACATAGAGGAACATTTGATTAAAAGAAAATGTTACCTAAAAACTTCTATTTCTAGGTCAAAAATAGCAAGAAAGAAGGAAGAAAACACAGCAGGTCACGATTGTGCATCTATATGATTGCGACTCTGCTGGAGAATGATAGAAGTCGTGATCGTGTATCTGCATGATCATGACTCTACAAAGAAGAAGGAAAGTCACAATCATGCCCTTGCACGATCACGACCTAACAGGTGTTATAAAAAGGTTTTGTTTGGATGTTTTTAACCTAATTCAAGTAAGGATGTTACCATATGAGGCATGTAAGTTTAAATGAGCTCTTAAATGAATTTAATTGATGTTGAATGAAGGGATTAAAGTGAAAAAAGGGTATTAAGGATTAAAAGAATGTTTTGAAGGTGTTGTAAATTATTTATGAAGAGTATTAAAGAAACATACCCGATAAATTGTCATTGAACATGCATGATACATGATACATACATAAATATATTTATAACTGATTATTCTTATGAAAATGCACATGAGTGACATATAAATGTATACGATTACATATAGAGGAACACGTCGTGTGACCGCTTCCAAAAATTGTCGAGACTTCAAGGCAATAAGATAAAGGGAGCATTTGTGAGTCAACCTAGATGATCTTCCTAGGATTGATTGATTAATTCTGTTCAACTTCCAATTATTGAACTGTTTGTGATCTGTATATGAATTTTGGACTTTAAAGGTTTGAGGAGTTTGATATTCAGGAATTTATTGGAAGTGTTCTAAATGCATGTGAAATTTGAATGATATCTATTTGCTACTGAACTCTGATTGATTTCTGAATACTCAACGAAAGTTAAATGCCGAACTGAGGTCCGATGAATATAAGATTATGTCTGTGCATCATATGTGAATTCTATTCATGGAATATTTTATTATCTGATGCATTTCATTAAATGCATGATTAGTTAAAGACGTTATGATCAGAGTAGCCTGTCTCAAAGAGCTTTAAGCTTAGAATTTTGGACGTAGAAATTTACTTAGTGATTTTTGTATCTGACTGAGCCAATGGGCCAGTATCTATATCTATATTTGAAAGGCACTTGATCACAACAAATAATAACTAATCTAGAGTCTCATATGCATCTTCATTTGTATATTTATGATTATGAAATACATGCTTGTGAAATCTTTTCTAAAGTTGTGATGTTAAAATGATATGTTATGATAATGTGATTGATTTGGTTGTTTAAGTTCTGAAAGAATGTATGTGATGTGTATGACAATCATTATGTCTTATTGTGTTGGAAAATGTTGCGAAATTGGTGGGTTGTATGATATTTATGTGTTTTTCTGGAATGAGATCATTAATGATGGTTCGCTCATTGAGTTCGCAAAACTCAATCAAATTGCAACGTTGATATTTTTAGGTACTAAACAAGTGACCTAGTTTCTAAGATCTTCTAGAAGATCATTTTAGATAAATATATGGCTCAAAGGTTTGTCAGCTGGCATTTGAGGAGTTGTAGTTGATTTTAAGTAGTTTACATATGTCATATAAAACTTGTGTAGAAAGCTTGTAAATATTGGTTTTAATGTCTTCTATGTAAACCTTTATGAATGAAATGAAGACATGAGGTTTTTAAGTATTGTATTTTCTTTATAATGCCATTTAAGAGATTAAGTTTGATCCAGCATACCATTGTTATAGGATATGTAATTGAATATCCTCTGGATGTTCAGGTATGTACTATATGGTAGTGGGATATGACACTTTGATTTTTTGGTGATGCCGTTTGGATTGACTAATGCCTCGGTAGCTTTTATGGCCTTGATGAATAAGTTATTTCAACCTTATTTAGATTACTTTGTGATTGTGTTTATTGATGATATTTTTGTTTATTCAAAGGGTAGAGAGAAACGTGCAGACATTTGAGATTGGTTCTACAAATAATAAGGGAGAAATAGTTGTGTGCCAAGTTCAGTAAATGTGAATTTTGGCTTGATTAAGTAGTATTCTTGGGTTATATTGTAACTGGACATGGCATACAAGTAGACCAGAAGAAAATATAAGTAGTGATGAAGTGGGAAGCTCTAAGAAATGTGACTGAGGTCTGGAGTTTCTTAGGATTAACTGGTTATTACAGAAAGTTTGTCAAGGGGTTTTCACTGATCTCAGCCCCTTTGATAAAAATTCTGAGAAATAATATGCCTTTTGGATGGAACGATGATTGTCAAAGAAGTTTTGAGGAACTGAAATAACGGTTGACTACAGAATCGGTGATGACTATTCCTTAGGGAACCGATGGTTATATAGTATACAGTGATGCTTCATATCAAGGATTAGGATGTGTGTTGCTGCAGTATGGCAAGGTGATAGCCTATACATCGAGACAATTAAGGTCTCATTAGATGAACTATCTAGTACATGATTTAGAACTTGTTGCTGTAGTATTTGCTTTGAGGATTTGGAGACACTACTTGTATGGTGAAACTTTTTAGGTATTTACTGATTATAAAAGTTTAAAATATCTGTTGAGTTAGAAAAAGTTGAATATAAGACAGAGGCGATGGATAGAGTTGTTGAAAGATTATGATTGTACAATTGAGCTTCATCCTGGCAAAGCTAATGTGGTAGCTAATGCATTAAGTAGGAAATCCAATAACAATGTGGTACAAATAAAATTATCGAGGTTGTCTAATCTAGTTCAATTAAGAGCAGTGAATGTTGAATTGAAATTGGGGCAAGATGAAGCATTGATAGCCATACTAAAGTTGAGACCGATGTTTCATGATAGAATTAGAAGAGCTCAAAGTAAAGATCCTGAAATGATGAAATTGATTGAGAAGATTAAGATGAATACAGATTCTGAATTTAAATTGAGAGATGAAACATTGTGGTTAAAACAATGGTTGTGTGTGCCTAATGTGGGTGAATTAAGAAATGAAATTCTAGAGGAAGCACCTATAGCAGCTTATGCTATGCATCCTAGTACTACCAAGATGTATAACACGTTGAAACAACATTTTCGGTGGCCAGGGATGAAAAAGAAAGTGGTTGAATATGTTTCTAAGTGTTTGACTTGCCAACAGATCAAAGCAGAGCATCAAGATCCAGTTAGTAAGATACAATCATTGCCTATTCTGGAGTAGAAATGGGAGAGAATCATGATGGATTTTATTATAAGCTTACCGAGGAGTCCGAGGCAACGTGATGCCATTTGGGTCATTATTGATAGATTGACCAAGTCGGCTCATTTCTTGCTAGTGAGAGAGAATAACTCACTAAATTAGTTAGCTCGAAGATATGTCAATGAAGTAGTGAAATTACATAGGGTTCCAGTATCCATTATGTCAGACAGGGATCCCAGATTTACCTCAAGATTTTAGGGTGGCTTACAGATAGCTTTAGGTACGAGGTTGAGCTTCAGTAGTATATTTCACCCTCGAATAGATGGGCAGGAGAGAGGACAATCAAGACTGTTGAGGATATGCTTAAAGCATGTGTATTAGAGTTTCAAGGTGCTTGGGATCAGTACATAGCTCTGATTGAATTTGCTAATAACAGCCACTACCACCGCAGTATTAGAATGGCACCTTATAAGGCATTATATGCTAGAAAATGTCATTCGCCTCTATACTGAGATGAGAAAGGTTTGAGAATGATAGAAGGTCCAGAATTGATACAAGATACTATGGATAAGATAAAATTGATCCAAAGCTAAATAAAAGCAGCACAAGATAGACAAAAGAGTTATGTCGATCAGCACAAAAAGGATATGGAATACAGTGTGGGAGACAAATTATTTCTGAGAGTCGTCTTGACGAGGAGTGTTGAAATTTGGCAAGAAGGGCAAGTTGAGCCCTAGGTACATTGGTCCTTTTGAGATTATAGAGAGGATGGGACCATTGGCGTATAGATTAGCCTTACCGTGAAATGTCTCAGATACATAATGTTTTTCATGTGAGCATGCTTAGGAGGTATAGATCTGATCTGATGCATATATTACCCGCTCAAGAGATTGAAATTGTTAGTAATCTGAGTTATATTGAGGAGCCAGTCAAGATAGTGGGATATCAAAAGTTTAGGAATAGGGAAATTCCATAGGTGAAAGCCCTATGGAAAAATCACTTGAGTTAGGAAGCAACTTGAGAAACAGAAGGGCATATAGGAAAGTAATATCCCCACATGTGTCATGAATCATGTAAGAACTTCGGAGACGAAATTTCTTAAGGTGGGGAGATTTGTAGCATCCCATTATCCCAAGATTAGGGTTAGAAACCTAGGATATTATATATGAGAGTTTATTGAGAATTTAGAAGTGCATTTCATGCATTATATGGCATACACATATACGTGAATAATGTTGTCACTCATGAAAATAATTGTACATGCATTCATTGACATTTTCCGGGCATAAGTGATTTTTATGTAATTAAAGTGTGAATTATGGATTAATTGTCTTGAAAATTGAATTAGTGTGTATTAGAATTATTTTGGCATTTTTGAAGACTTTTTGGATATTTTGGAAATTTATCAAAAATTTGGAGTATTTTAAACTAGGAAAAATATAGAAATAAGAGACAAATAGAATTATTGACAAATGGACTATTTATGGAGTGACAATTGGACAAATAGATGTGTGACATGTGGACCAATAGCTAAGTGACATTTGGTAGCTTCACATGATGACAAATGCAAGACATGCATTAGAGACATGTGGCAAAGTTAAGTTAAGCCACCTAAGTCACGTTTTGTTGTTAGGCAAGGAAGATTGCTGCAGTTCTTTTCTTTGGTTTTACCGAAATCATCTAAACCTTTCTTCTTGCTTTGCCATCACCAAAACACCGTCTTTTCTCATTTTTATGTATTGGATTTTTGTTAATTCATCAACGTGACACCTTGCAAAGAAACCACTTCAGACCATATGATGTCTCTCTATTATTGTCTATCCACCGAAACCTCTTCTAACCACTCTCAACTACTTGAATTTTTCTGACTCAAGTAAGTGATGCTTAAAGTTGTATGGGTATTGTAAATTATATTAATATGAGATTTTCATGTTTATAAACGGATGCATGCATTCAAGCTTATGGATTGATGTAAGCGTGAATGGTGTGGATGCATGTGTGGGTGGTGAAGAAAGAAGCAAATTCAGTGATATGATTAACAAATGAAGGATTTTAGCAATGAAGTGAGCTAGAGTGTGTTATATGTAGTATTTTTCTGAACATACATCTATATTTTGGGAATAAATTGATCTGTGAATATCCAAATTGGATGGATTTTGATTTAGAGTAAACTAGAGAAATATGGATACATTTATCATGAAGGAATTGAATTTGAAATCTGTCCTTAATAGTCTTGAAATTTGGCTTGAAGTTGAGAATTGTATTCTATCGAGGTATGAAAATAGTTTGTAGTTTTTTTATTATAACTTGCATAATACTGAACCAAAATGCATGAAATTGATGTCATTAGACACTTAAGACATTATGGAACATTTGATTAGAGAAGGTGTTGCCTAAATATCTCATTGTCTAGATCAAAATGGTTATAAAAATCTGACCCAAAATCTACTTAAGAAAATCTGTAAAAGAATGCAGAGCATGTGCTATGGAAAAATATGGAATAGGTACTGTTTTGAGGATTATAAATAATCATGAATTATTGAGCTGTGTCTTGATGTTACTGATGTTGGATCCCATTTTCGGAGCCCAACGTTCAGATTCATACTTGAGACGTGAGCGTGGCACTCTGAAAGATTCTTATAACATCCCAAACATCCATAATTGAGTGCTTGATAAACGACAATCCATTCTATGTTAATATCCTCAATCATCACCCTAATCATATCACTCCATTTAACTCTTATTTTCACAGCAAACTAAGTACTTTTTAAGCTGCATTCAAGCCTAAAAGAATCATAGGAAAGCATTAATAAGCCCACAACTTATTAAAATGTACATGATTTGGGATAAAAAGCATAACTTTCACTAGGCACGTCGGATCAAGGTCATTCAAGTACGATTTCGAAGAGAACTTCAATTTCTACAACTTTTGTGAAGACATCAAAGAGAAAATTTTCCATTTAGAGAGTCAAAAATTGTACATTTTTAAAACTATCCTGAGAAGGTCCGCCTAACGGACATATGTCCCTCTAAGGGGCATGAATTGAACTGGGACACAAACAAACCCGAGAAGGTCTACCTAGCAGACATGAAGTCCCTACAAAGGGACATGAACTGAGCAGAAACACTGAAACACCCAAGAAGGTCCGTTAAGCAGACATTGGCGATGCTGAGGGTCCTCACAGACCCGAGAAGGTCCGTTTAACAGACCTAAAGTCTGTCTAACGGACATAGGGGTTACACAAACCCCTCCAAAACCTCTCCCAAGCTTCCTACTTCCATTCTAACATCACCTTCACTCATAACCTTCCCATTGTCATTTCTTCTAAAGCAATAACACTCCTTAAACATTCAATTATCAACTTGGGTGCATTAAACTCCCAAAACAACTCAAATGACTCATCGTATACATAAACTCTCATCATTTTCACTTCCATTTCAAATCAACATCATTTACAATCAATTCATCATCTATGTATGATCATCATCCTAGAAACACAATCATTCAACTTATACACAATCATCATAATTTCTGCATATGTTCAACCCCATTTATCAACTTCATTTCATCTCTAACTTATCATACTACTTCTTCCCAATTCAAGACACCAAATTCTCTCATTCTATTAGATCAAAATAGAACAACTATAAAATGTTCTGCTTACATCCTATGTAGCATCACTAACTTGTAACAATCATAACTTTCAAGTCCGATCTCCAAAAATTACATACTTTATATCATTGGAAAGATAAAAGGATAAACTACAACTTCCTAGAATAAAAAGTTGCCTAAATCAGCCCATCTTAATAATTTTTTTCCTATGAAGTCAAAACACAGATTTTACCAATATGAAATGCTTGAAACTGCAATGCAGAAGCTGGGAAAATCATGAGCAAAACATACATATATTTCATTAATCTTCAAAAAAAAAGAGTTTTATAAAGCTTTAATGGGCATTTCAAGACCCAAATACATCATTGGTTTCATAATCCAAAAATACAAAATATACATGGATCGGTGATACTTGAAATGCGGCTAAAGCCTTGAGTTTTTATAAACTAAATTAGAAACAAAAACATGCAGATTTGGGGTGATGCCTTGACTCTCGATCACTCAATCTCTTGCTCGTCATCTATAGATGGGGAGGAATGGGGGTGAGCTTAAAAGCTTATGGGTAACAAGTTTATAATGGAGAAATGAGCAAAACCATTAAAATTATTCATTTTCATAATAAATTTGCATTGAATCCATAAAACACTTATTTCTCACATTCTCAACTTGCTAAACAATTCATAAACAACATATGACATGTATTCATCAACTTGTCAACAAATCATAAACAACTTATGTACACATAATGGTTTGGGTAGTCCATATACATGAGGGAGTTCTTGCAAATCTCCGGTAAACTTGAGGTAGTTCTTGCGAATCTCTGAAAACATGAGGGAGTTATTGTGAATCTCCGAAAACATGAGTGAGTCCGTGAAGGAGCTCCATGCCACTAGCGGGCAGGCGAGAGAAGCCTTTAACATGGTCAACATGCACGTGACATTCTTGAATGGACCACTACAAACCAACACAAACATGAATTTCATATCTTGTAAACATCTTGCCCAAAAGGCACATTTCGAAAACATGATTTCCATAAGCATG
>JANQBM010000009.1:14064025-14074087 GCA_025594535.1 Erythroxylum domingense | reverse complement strand
AAGAACCACATCCATTCCTCCTAAATCCAGAACATAAGCATCAACCTTCCAGTCAATCTTTCCCACCCGAATAGGAACCCCTAGACACCTTCCTTTAGTAGTCACCTTATGGCCATCACCCAATCTGATTCCTAATGCCTTATTCTTCTCTACTGTCAACCCCAGTCCACTAGCTAACTCAAGCGAGATGAAGTTATGACTGGCCCCACTGTCCACCAAAATCACAACCGATACCCCGTGTAACTTCCCTTCTAGCCTCATTGTTTTGGTTTCGGGTATTAGCACTTCATTGACCCTAAACACTCCCATGGTCCTGCACTCTAACACTATCTCACCCTCCTCTACAGTCTCTACCTCCATTGTTATAATTTCTCCCTCATCATTCAGCGTTGTCATCCAAAATTAAAAGTCGTAGTTGTTTCTCTGCACATTGATGTAGAGGATGAAACCGATCCCCACATCTGAAACATAGACCATTTGCCTTCCTGTCCATGAGTTCACGGTAAGAGAGATGGCGCAATCCCCTGTTCCTCTCTGTTGATCCTCTTTTGTCTTCCTCCCACCTCCTTACCTGCCTTGCCATGGGTGGGACATCAGTGCGGTTCTGCACAGCGACTTCGGTTTGGAATCCAGGTGATTCCCGGCTTCTTCCCGCTCTAGATCCGCCTGCATGTCTCTCTCGACCCATCGGGTATGTGTGATCCTCCTCCTGGTTCGGGTTGAACCGAAAATTACCCTTAAAAGGACGCCCCCGTAGATGAGTCCATGCACGGGGTCGAGAACTCGAGTTCTCAGTACCTTCACATTCGCCATTCACCTCATCTTCCACCGGATCATCTAATACCTGTTCACCGGCCCAAACATACGTACCCTTCTCCGTATATCAGCTCGCAACTCACTCATGAAGTACCCCATAAATTGCTCCTCCGATAGTCTACCCACCTGTGACGAGATGAACTTGAAGGCTTCAATATATTCTTCAACGGTGTCCGTTTGTCGCAGATCCGATAGCTCCTCAAATGGGTTATCGAATCGTCTCCCTCCGTAACGATCAACTAGAGCTTTCTTAAATTTTTCCCAGTCCAGCTCTTCCTCCGTCTCCTTCAGGAGGTTGAACCAATGTATGGTAAATCCTTCCATACTTAATAGTGCTAGTTTAATCTTCATCGATTCTGAGGTATTATGAACCTCAAAGTAAACCTCTGCCCTAGTAATCCATCCCATAGGATCAGTACCGTCGAACATGGGTAGTTCTACTTTACGTACTGACATTCGATATTCCTCCATCGTATCATAGGAATGCTCCATCGGAGTTGATTGCCAAGAATGTTGTGCATTCCTTTCACCCGCTGTCGTTGATCCCCTTCCCATAGTGTCACTCCCCTGTCCTTCTTCTGGTCTCTTTCCCATCATCTTGCTCATGTCCAGCAGCAATGCTCGCTGCATCTCCCCCATTGCCATTCTCATGGATGACTGAATGTCCTCGACTCCAGCCTCCAAATTTGCCATTCGGGATTCCAATAGCTCTACCCTATCGGACATCTTGGGTGGCATCAAGGTTTGTGTTTCTCTAGCTTTCTCCACAAGTAAACTAATTCTCCCTCCGGTATGGGTATCCGGCAGGTCGGACCAAATGTTAGAACTCTAGCTGAATACTCTAGAGTTGTATTGTATTGATGAGTGATAATATATGAAGTATACTGCTATTACAATATCCAAAGCTGAATAAGCTCCTCAGGGAGAATATTTTCTCTCTGTCTATAATATTCTTTCTATCAACTGACTGAATACCTCGTTCTCTCTCTACCCCCTCCTTAGCTACCCAGCACGTACATTCAGTTATTTGTTTCCCTTTCTACCCATTCTACCCCCTCACACTACTAACTAACTTTTGCATTATTACCCACAGCCCCCTCTCTCTTCTTCCTCGAGTACACTCTCCATATCCTAGGTTTATTATTATTGATCCTAACATAATACCAATCACCTTGCTTACCAAGCTACTACTGCTAGTACCTTTTCAAATGGCTCCAATTTTGATGCAAAGTTGGATTTTGTAATCCCAAAGGTTACCAGTAATGTTAGCTCTTAGAAAGTTAAGCCTTACCAATGTCAGATGAAATTCAACAGCTGGTCAAAAGCTCAGTGTCTTCTGCTATTTCTACAACATTTTTTCCCATTGGTTTATCTGGTAAGAATTCTCCCTTGTCTTAAGGTAGGTTCCCCTTGGATCATTGACTCAGGTGCTTCGAATCATATGACTGGAGCTCAAACTCCTTTGTCCATTAAATCTTATGATAATGATCAACAAATTATTACAGCCAATGGTGAGAAATTAGATGTTATTGGCAGTGATAATCTCTCTTTATTGTTAAATTCAAAAACTTCTTTTCAATTATCAAATGTTTTCTTTGTTCCTAAAGTTACTGGTAGCCTCCTTTCTATTGGACAACTTGTTTGTGACCATAATGTGTTGTTTCATTTTCTCATGAGGGTTGTATTACACAGGACCTTCAAAGTGGGGATGGTGATGAGGAGGGGTTGTATAATTCGTAGCCTATCTGTTCTACAATTTGAGAAGCGTGGATGTGATAATCATTTTTTTGCTAGTTTTAAAGTAGATTTGTCTAGTTCTTCTAAGATTTGGCACTTGTGACATCATAGATTAGGTCACCCAAATGTCAAAAATTTAAATAATTTGTTTGGTTCTAGTTTATTAAATAATCAAATTTCCTCTTTGAGTACTATTAATAAATCTTAAACAGTTGTTCTTTGAATAACAGTGTGTTCCAATAATGATGTTTAGGGTCCAATACCTACCTTATCTAGGTTAGGATTTTGATATTATGTCTTATTCATTGATGATTATACTCGCTTCACTTGGATATACTTTTGTGTTATAAATTTGAAGTTTTTAAAAAGGCATGCAATCAGAGCCCTAGGCTCCTCCCAATATTTTTATGTATGATAAGAAATCAATATGATGCTAAAACAAAAGTTCTTTGGACTGATTCAGAATGCAAACACATTTCAAAGAGTTCCAAGAGGTTTTAGAATTTGAAAGAATCCAATCCTAAAGAACTTGTCCTAACACTCTTGAACAAAATGGAGTGTTTGAGAAAAAAAAATCATCATATCCTTGAATTGTTAGGACTCTTTTGTTAGATTCCCAAGTTCCTTGTGCTTTTTAGGTTGAAGCTGCATCAACTGCTATTTATCTCATTAGTCGGATCCCATCACTTGTTCTTAAGGATAAATCTCCCTATTGGATGTTATTTAATAAGCTACCTAATTATTCTAAATTGCATATGTTTGGTTGTGTTCCTTTTATCCAACTTTTTGCTAATGAAAGAACAAAATTACCTAATCAGGCTTCTTTATATGTCTTTGTAGGATATTGCATTGATCAAAACGGTTACTTATGCTATGATCCTATAATCCATCGTATTCCTGTATCCAGTAATGTGATTTTCTTAGAAATGTCTTTTACTATGTCTCCATTGCTAAGGTTAAAGGTCCTTCTGTTCCTTTTTCACTTGATTGTTTAGAGTCAACTGATACTTTGCAGAATGTGTCTCCTAATGATGACAGGTTTATTCCCGATTCTGATAATACAAAAGAATTGTTAGTACACAAGCACAAAGAGAAGCAGGCACCAACTACAACACCTTCCAATCCTATCCCAAAGCAAGGTCAAATGCAACCTCTTGCAAAAAAACTTAAAGTATACAGAAGAAATAAAAGAGGAAAATTAGCCAATCACAAGCCTTAATTTGGTGGGATGAAATTTGAGAATTGAGTTGACAACAAAAGATAAAGGCTGAAATTTATATTATGTTAGGGTTAGATAGGAAGTAGCAGTAAGTTAAATATATTATTCTACTTTAAATCTATTATCCTAGTTGATTAGAACTTATAGAATTTTTATTAAAATAGGATTTAAATTTGTTAGGAACTGTTTCCTACTAGAATATGGGTTCTAAGAACTCTATATATGTGTGTATTCAACTCTTTATCAATGAGAAGCAATCTAGAATTTTTCTACAAACTTGAGTTTTTGAGGTGTGATGCTTTCTTCCAAGAGTGATTCTTAGACCATAGGAGAGATTCCTAGTTTTCTATCTTTCATTCTTTGTGTTCCTTACTAAATTCCAGCAAACCTAACCTACATTCTAGCCATTTCAAACCTATATTCTAGCCATAATAAATCCTAAAATCCTAAGCCTAAATTTTCAGTAATCAAACCTTAAAATTCTAGCTATACAAAATCTAAAATTTCAACATTCCTATCCAAAAGTCAACCTTGAAACTTGATATTTCAGAAGTCTAATATCAGCCATATTCCTTAATTTTGTGAATTTTAACAACTAGTTAATAATTCTTCTATTTTTCCTACTTCAGTTCTCATCCTACGATTCTTCTATGAATTCCATTCCTTCAAGACGTAGTCATCTTATTGGTAAACCACCTGATCATCTTAATCTTTTGGCTATAGACGTGTGCTTTCATGTCTGTCACCGGGCTGGTATTTAGGTTTTAGGTTGTGGCTGGCCACCTTTGTAGCTCTTGTATAGTTGTGATCCCGCATCGCTCTTTGACCTCATTGAATAACGTGTCTCATTTGTTCATGGAGCAAAAAGAGGATAGTCAGGACAAACACTAACTCGTACAACCCACTGGTCCAAGGCATGGAGCATCCTATTTTACACCCAGCGGAAATCAGTTAGCCGGCTAGCGCACTTCGGTCACTCAAGGTAGCCCCCTATCGAATGCATCTCTTAGATAGACTTGTTTTTCCCACCATTCCCTTTATAGTTCTTTGGATTCCACTACTATTCCATCATCTTATCAGGAAGCATCTCGAATACTCTATTAGAAAGAAACTATGGACTTCGAAAAACAAGTCAGCCACCAATTATTGATTGGAAAGAGATGAAGCTTAAGTTATCGTAGAAATACTTACCATTTCATTATTAGGAAGATCTCCAAGATCAACTCACGACTCCTAGACAAGGAATTATGTCCGTAACTGAGTACACGGAAATATTTGATGAGCTTTCTGTTTGATGTGAAGGGACAGGGTCAAAACGACAACTTATATCTCACTACAAAAATGGCTTAAGGGCAAAAATTCGCAAGGAGCTAATAATGCAAAGGATTTGTAGCCTTGAAGATGCCTATCACTTGGCTTTAAGAGTGGAGCAAGACTTGGGACAACAAGCTAAAAGGTTTCGAAGTCAAGTCCGGGAGTTCAACATGAAGAGAACTATGATGATACAAAACTCTAGACCAACACCCAATGCATCAAAATCGCACCACCAAACAACTACAAAACTTCTCAAGGAGTTGAATTTAAAGGCAAAGCCATAGCGGAGAACTAGGACGAAAGGAGGCAGCAACGACAAGAAGTGCTTCCGGTGCAATGGGAGGGGCCACTTTGCTTATAAATGTCCCACTAAAGCTTTACATATGATGGGAGAAGAAGCAGAGGAAGTTTTTGATGAGTACGTATGTGAGAATGAAGCTGGAGAGGAGTTGGAAGGAGATTCTAGTGATGAACTAGCTAGTCCTACAAATCTTAACATAGTGAGACGCATACATACAACCCCTAAAGTAGAAGAACAAGCACAATGGCTACATACTATTATTTTCTTTACTCAAGTTAGATGCGCAGATAAAGTATGTAAGCTTATCATTGATGGAGGGAGCAGTATGAACGTGGTATCAGAGAATATTGTGAAACAACAAGAATCAATGTTGAAGCTGAAGGATTTGCACAACAAATGAGGGACATCTTTTATGAGGTACGACGGAAGATAACAACCAGCAATTTGTCTTATAAAGAATATGTTGATCAACATCGTCGATTGGTGGAATTCAATGAAAGGGATATGGTGATGGTTAGGATTTGTCTAGAGTGTTTTTAGAAAGGAAAAAAACTTCATTTACAAAATGTTGGGCCCTATAAGATCATCAAGAAGATAAGTGCTAATGCTTATGTTTTGGAATTAACAAGTGCTATGGGAATAAGTCCCATCTTTAATATTGCGGATTTAACTATTTATCATGGACAAGATGATGAGCAATCTCCTACTACAGTTGTAAGAATTCCAACCATTCCTCGTCTCAAAGAGGAGATAGAAGATGTTTTTGATGAACAAATTGTAGCTACCAGAGATGGAGGATATCGACAATTTCTTGTCAAGTGGAAAGGAAAATCGATTTCTGATAGCACTTGGATTTTAGAGTCCAAACTTTAGAAGTCGAATCCAGACTTATATGATCAATATTTATCACATTCTATGTCAAGAACGACTTCAGATAAACCTGGGAGAATTGATGCAAAAGAACTTAAAGTATATAGAGAAATAAAAGAGGAAAGATCAACCAATCACAAGCTTTAATTTGGTGGGGTGAAGATTGGGAATTGACTTAACATCAAAGATAAGGTTGAAATTCATATTGCATTAGGATCCTTATTAGATAGGAAGTAGTAGTACTATGTTATTCTATTTTAGATATGTTATCCTAGTTGAATATGACTTATAGAATTTCTGTTATATTAGGATTAAAATTAGAAATCCTTTTCCTAATATAATAAGGATTCTAAGAATACTATATATATGTACTTAGTCTTTCATCAATAACAAGCAATCTGGAATTTTTCTACAAACTTAAGAGTTTTCAATTAGAAGGTATGATGCTTTCTTCTAAGAGTGATGCTTAGACCTTAGGAGTGATTCCTATTTTCCTACTATCCATTCTTTGTGCTCTTCACTAAATTCTAGCAACCCTAACCCATAATTCCAGCCCTCTCAAACCTACATTCTAGCCATCTTAAACCTATCTTCCAGCCATACTGAACTCTAAAATCCTAAGCCTAAAAATCCAACAACCAAATCTTATATTTCCAGCTTTACAAAATCTGAAATTTCTACATTCCTAGCTAAAATTCAACCTTGAAACCTAATATTCCAACAGCCTAATATAAGTCATATTTCATAATTTTGTGCTTTTAGCTACTAGTTATAATTCTTTTATTTGTCCTACATCACAAACTGATGCTAATATATTATGGATGCATTCGTAGGTCAGGCCTACAAGCGGAAGGAGCGCTGAAGCCTTGCCGATTTAGAAGTTATTTAGTTAGATTTTATTTCAATAAAAGATCAGTTAGGATAAGCTATTTTATTTCAATAAAAGTTCAGTTAGGATAAGCTTACGATGTTAGCATAAGCTTACAACGAGATAGGCATTACTTCTTATTTTAAAAACTCACTATGTTAGGATTTCTATTGCTTGTAAAACGTTGCCTATTTATGGCTTATTTGAGAATAATAGAAGGTCGTCAAAAAATTATTTCAATTGAGATTTGAGTTCTCTCTAACGAATTGAGAGGTTTTAGGTTCCCTTTGACGAGCCGAATTACTTATCAAAATAGGTCGACGCAAGAACTCGAATAAAGGCAAGAACAAAGATTATTTGCTTAATTTTGATTTCTGTGTGAATCGCCCTGTGACACGATCCATGAGTCGGAAACGTAATAATTTGGTATCAGAGCCCAACACTATGGGCGATGATAGGGAAGCAAGAATAGAGGCACGTTTTGTGGACGAACGAGCTTATGTGGACTCCAAATTTGCGGCAATGGAACTGAGGATAGTGCAGATTATGCAGGAGCAGTTTGCAGTATTGGGATTTGGAGGTCGTCAAGTTCAAAAGACAGGGGAAACAAGTAGTTCAGCGTTACCCTGGAAGGAGCAGTTGACGGTTGCCACAGACAGAACAGGGCCGTAGGACCTTCCTGCACCAACCATGGCACCTCGATTCGCCAAGATGGATTTTCCCACCTATGACGGCAGAGAAGATCCATTGATTTGGGCCCACAGGTGCGAGTAGTTCGTTGACAATCAAAGAACTTCTGAAGCAGAGAAGGTGGGACTTGCAAGATTCCATTTGTTGGGAGAAGCACAATTATGGTACCATCAATTGAAAAGAACTAGAGGGATGCTGAGTTGGTCAGAATTCCAAAAACAATGCTTTCAGCGTTTTGGACCTCCAGGAAGTAATAACCCAGTTGGGGAGCTGGTCAATTTACGGCAGACAGGGACTATAAAGGAATACCAACGCCAATTTCATGAAAGATTGGTTAGATCAGTCGACAAAATCCCAGAACACCTTTATGTTGATTTGATCATGGTAGGTTTGGACGACATATTGCGTATGGATGTCCAGTTGATGAAGCCTCCTGATTTATCTACAGCTATGAATTTAGCAAGAGCTTATGAGCAAAGGTTACAATTGTAGAAGGGGAGCAGCGTTAGAAAAGGGGCCTGGCAATCACAAAATTCTGCCAATCCACCAGTCCAGGAGGCGCATCAGGTCACTAGTGGCGCATCAGGTCACTATTGGCACACCCTTTTTCAAAAAATTATCGAGAGCTGAGATGGCGAAATGGAGGGCTAAGGGTTTATGTTTTAATTGTGATGAGCCTTATTCGGCCACACACCACTGTAAAAAGCTATTTTGGTTAGAGTTGGCAGATGTGGTTACGGAGGAGGAAGAACAAGAGGATCTTGCTGACACTACACCTGCAATTTCTCTTCATGCAATTTTAGGACAGAGAAACGGAAGTACCATGCAGGTACAGGCTCGTGTGAATCAGCAACCTGTTCTTGGCTTGATTGACTCAGGAAGTACTCATAACTTCCTTAGCCAAGTTGCAGCAAGAAGACTCAGCCTGAATATTACTCCCCTAAATAATGCATCTGTGGCAATTGCAAATGGGGAAAGAGTTAGCAGTGTAGGAGTTTGTCGCAGCGTGCCCTTCTCCATCGCAGGTCACAATTTTTGTGCTGAATTTTTTGTGATTCCTTTGGGGGGTTTTGATATGGTGCTCGGAGTTAAATGGCTAGAAAATTTGGGTCCTATCTTATGGGATTTTGCTGCATTAACCATGTCTTTCAATTGGAGGGGAGATTCAATTTTATTGTAGGGATTGCCTTGCCACATAGACTGTCAGGCTCACTTCATGGTGAACACGTCGACCACAACATAGCAACTTGATGAGATCTTGTTGGCTTTTAATGATGTATTTTGTGAACTTGAAGGTCTACCCCCTATACGCCAGTGTGATCATAGAATATGCCTACTTCCAGGTACAGCTCCTATCGTGGTACAGCCCTATAGGTATCCACACCGGCAAAAGAATGAGATCGAGGCTTAGTGTGACAACCCGGCAAGGATTTATAAGGCCTAGTCGCTCGCCCTTCTCTTCTCCTGTCCTGTTAGTACCAAAACAAGATGGCACATGGCATTTGTGTATTGATTTTCGCGAGTTAAATGCGAAGACAATTCATGACAAATTTCCCATTCTAGTGGTAGACGAGCTACTTGACGAATTATATGGGGCTAAAATTTTCACCAAGCTGGATTTGCGTTCTAGGTATCATCAGGTTCACATGGCTCTTGAAGACATTGAGAAAACTGCATTTCGCACTCACCATGGGCACTTCGAGTTTCTGGTCATGCCCTTTGGGTTGACGAACGCACCAACCACCTTCCAAGCACTGATGAATGAGGTATTCCAAGATTTTTTGCGTCAATTTGTATTGGTATTTTTTGACAACATATTGGTGTACAGTAAATCATAGGAGGAACACTTGACACACATGAGCAAAGTGTTCACTCTACTACGGGCTCACAAGCTGCATTTAAAGTGCTCCAAATGCAATTTGGCGTCGACACAGGTGGCTTATTTGGGCTATATTATTACAAGTGCTGGTGTAGGCGTTGATTTGAGTAAAGTGCAGGCTGTACAGGATTGGCCTCAGCCGCAATCTCTTACATCTCTGCGTGGTTTTCTGGACCTCACAGGATACTACCAAAAGTTCATTCGTGATTATGGGATTTTGGCAGCTCCACTTACTTCTATGTTGAAAAAAATGCTTTTCAATGAACAGATCTTGCATTAGAAGCATTTGCAAAATTGAAAGCAGCTCTTTCTTCAGCACCGGTGCTTCATCTTCCAGATTTCACCAAAGATTTTGTGGTTGAGTGTGA
>JANQBM010000009.1:14028546-14039890 GCA_025594535.1 Erythroxylum domingense | reverse complement strand
GATAATGTCTCCAAATTTTCAAAGCAAATACTACTGCAGCAAGTTCCAGATCATGAACTGGATAATTAAATTCATGGAGCCTCAATTGTCTCGATGCATATGCTATTACTTTACCAAGTTGCATCAGAACACAACCTAAACCTTGATGCGAAGCATCACTGTACACAATATAACCTCCAAAACATGATGGGATAGCTCACACGGGTGCTAAGGTTAACCGATGTTTTAACTTATCAAATCTCCTTTGACAGTTGTTACTCCATCTAAAAGGCACATCGTTTCTTAGAAGTTTTGTCAGAGGAGCTGAAATCATTGAAAACCCTTCAACAAACCTTCTGTAATACCCAGCTAAACTAAGGAAACTCCATATCTCAGACACATTCTTTGGAGTCTCCCATTTCATTATAGCTTCTACTTTCTTTGGATCTACCTCAATGCCCTGACCAGACACAATGTGACTTAAAAATACAACTTGATCAAGCCAAAATTCACATTTACTGAACTTAGCATACAATTGTTTCTCCCTCATTGTCTGAAGAATCATTCTCATATGTGCCACATGATCTTCTTTACACTTCGAGTACACCAGAATGTCATCAATAAAAACAATTACAAATTGATCTAAATAAGGTTGAAATACCTTATTCATCAATGCCATAAAAGTTACTGGAGCATTAGTCAGTCCAAATGGCATTACCAAAAACTTAAAATGCCCATATCTAGTCCTAAATGCACTCTTTGGAACATCCGCCTCAGCTATCTTTAGCTGGTAATATCCTGATCTCAAGTCTAACTTTGTAAACACCTGAGTTCCTTGTAACTGATCAAATAAATCATCTATCCTCGGCAGTGGATATTTATTCTTAACTGTTATCCAATTCAACTGTCGATAATCTATGCATAATCTCAAAGTTCCATCCTTCTTCTTTACAAACAGTACCGGAGCTCCCCAAGGTAACACACTAGGCCAGATGAAACCCTTATCTAATAATTCCTGCAACTGGGTTTTCAGTTCTTTTAGTTCAACAGGCACTATCCTATATGGAGGAATTAATATAGGAGTAGTACCCGGAACAGTATCAATGATGAACTTCGTCTCCCTATCTGGGGGTAATCCCGGTAGGTCAGCCGAAAATATATCCAGAAATTTCCTAACAACTGGAATGTCTTGAATGGTTTGTTCATTACGAGTATCCACTACATGGGCTAGATAAGTCTCACAGCCACTTCGGATCAATCTCAAAGCACTCAGAAATGAAATTAGTCAGGCTGGCACTGCCTGACTAACTCCTCGGAACACCACCCTTGGCTGATTAGGGGATTCGAGCACTACTTTCTTAGTATAACAATTCATCACTGCACTATGAGCAGTGAGCCAGTACATGCCTAAAATGAGGTCTATCTCTTTCAATTGCAAAATGATCAGATCAGCTTCTAATTCTGCCTGATCAATCCTAATTATGCGCTTCTTACATATCTCACTAGTCATTGTTGTGCTACCAACAGGAGTATTCACTACCAAACCGCATTTTAATGTCTCACGTTCACAATGCAATTTAGATGCCAGATGCGGGGTGATGAATGAATGTGTATATCCTGGATCTAACAATGCATATGCTTCAAAATTAAAAACATTCAACACACCTACTACCACATCTGGAGAGTCTTGTGCCTCCTGTCTGGTAATGGCATAAACCCTAGCTTGAGGTTATGATTGGCTACTTCACACCTCAGTTCTGGCACTGGGCCCTGATGACTGAGTTCTACCTCCACCTCTTCCTTTCTGTATAGATCTGCCAGCTCTACTTTTGTTGAATTGTATTTTCAGTTCTGGTCCTTCCTCTAATTCTAGACTGTGCTTCCAACATCTTAGGGCAATCTTTAATCTGATGCTCATATGAGCCACATCAAAAACATGCTCCTGATATTCGCCAGCACTCACCGCCATGCTTTTTACCACAATGTTCACATTCAGGTAATTGGTATGGCTGATTGGTAGACATTTGTCCTCTACCTCTCGCAGACTGAACTATTCTACGTCTCCCTCGAGATTCAGATTGTCTCGATCTATACTAAAATCGAGATGATCTGTTCTGTCGCTTTCTAAAACTTCTACCAGGATCAACCTGAGACTCATCCTACCTCTTACCTCTAGCCTCCTGTTTATTTCCAGCCTGACTCTCTTTCAAAAGTTGCTCAATTCTAATCGAGGCTGCTCGAAGTTCTGCAAAACTATTCAAATTAGAAATGTTGAGTCTCATTCTGATCTCCATATTCAGCCCATCCTCAAACCGTCTACATTTTTCTTCTTCAGTTAGGACCAGTACAGTCGCATATCCCATTAACTCATTAAATTTTATCTCATACTCAGCCACTGAGAGTCTGCCTTGCTTCAGGTCCAAAAATTCTTTCATCTTTCGATCCATGTAAATCTTCGGCATGTAATTCTCTTGGAATACTCTCAGGAAATCCTCCCAGGTTAAACTACAAGGTCTTGTGGTACTGCCGGGAATAGTTTTCCACCATTGATACGCAGGACCTTGCAGGAGTGAGATAGCATAATCGAATTTTTAATCGGCTTCACAATCCATCTGGTTGAACACTCGTTCAGTTCGCTCAAGCCACCCTTCTGCTTCAGTCGGGTCTGTACTTTCGTAGAAGTCTACAGCTCCCTGATTTCTTAGGTTATCATATCTTCTTTCTCGCCTTATAGGAATTCTCGGAGGCATCTGAGCAAACTCAGGTACAGGAGACTCTATATTGACTCCTACAGACTCCCTGTCAGCTGACTCTACATCATGAGCTCCTACAGAAGATGACCTATAATAATCAAGAAAAGTGTGATCACTATTCGGATATCTCTCTATTTAGCATATCTCAGCTCATATTCAGTCCTAAAGATGCCAAACTATGCTCTGAAACTAAAAATGCAACATCCCACTATTATAGGATACATAACCAAGCTTTTGGAAACATAACCTACAATAATGATATGTTGGAGCAATAATGAACATAAATTACACATGGCATCATCTAACATACTCGAAAATCATCATCAAATTTTCTCTTAAAACATTCACTTCATTTATTTATAAAATTTACACTGTTTCCATCAACAAATATTTACAAATCCTGATACAAATTCTAACAAACTACAAAATAGCAAAAACTATATTCCTTCGAGAGTCAACTGACAGACCTCTGAGCCATTTCTCTATCCAACAGAGACTTTAAGTCCTGACTAAAACTTAGGTCTCCTGTATCGTATCTGAAAGTTACAGTGCAAATTTTGATGAGTTTTTCAAACTCAATGAGTGAACCATCATAGATGAATTCACCAGATTACATAAACATAACACATATCATATCTTCTTAGTTATTCAATCAAACAGATAAGCATTTACTCAGAAAACAACATAACATGAGATCATTCATTTCAACGCGCATATCGTTCAAGATGTTTCATACGTATTTGCATAGGACATGCATGAGACTCATATTCATTCTTATTTTTGTGACTGAGTGCCTTTCACACACATACATGAAGTTTTGGCCCATAGGGCTCAATCGGAACAAATTCACGGAGCATAGCTTGACGTGCAAAACTTATAGGTCACGAAGCAAAGCTCTACGTGAAAGCGCTTCTAACTGGCATCTCAAGTCACAACGCCTTTATCTGAGCATGCATTTTATGAAATGCATCAAATACTGAATAGATCATATACAAAATCTTATGCAATCGTTTAGAAGATGCTTTCATAATCATCGGACCTCAGTCTGGCATTCAACTATCGTTGAGGACAGAAGCAGTCGAAATCACAACAATCAGACACTTCCAATATATGATCACAGAACAAACTCCTCGGACCTCAAGTCTGGAATTCAGAACCAGCACACACACAAAGTTCAATAACATTGAAAGTTAACAAATTGAGCACACACAATCAAATAAGCCTAGGAATTCGTCTAGGTTGACTCACAGTATGCTCCCAGAAGCTATTGCCTGGATGGTCCGGCAATTTCCGACTGTCGTCCGATGTGCTCCTCTAAAATAGACAGAACACATTCATAATTATCACCTTTTGTACAAACGTATCAAAATATTAGAGGATAGAAAATATGCACAATGCATGTTCAATGGAAATTCCAAGGTTTCTTCATAACTTCTCTCTCTCTTATCAAAACTTATTGAAAACCTTTAACCTCACACTTCAGTTCTTATTGGCCTCTTTCCATGGCACTTTTTAGGTCTCACGTAACCTTAGGGGAGGGTGCAATGGATATAAGTTTATTTACAGAAGATGATTTACGGAAGAAGATGACGTTACCCAGAGGAAGTTGATGTCATCACAGAAGAAGTTTTCATATTAGTATAACCTTTCCTTCAGATATCTGATTCGATTGTTCTTTACATGATTCGAAAGAGGGTATCAAAATATACAAATTCCATGAAGACCTCAAAAACCAATTTTACTTTTTGGAGGGTCAAAAATAGGGCAGAAGATATACAATGAACAGTGACTAAGAAGAAGTTGAGGAATAGTAACACATAAGATGTTTTACAATAGCCATAACTTTTGCTAGAGATATCAGATCAAGATATTCTATATATGGTTTGAAAGAAGATTTCAAGATCTACAAATTTTGTGAAGATCTTAAAGGCCAATTTTATCTTTTGAAGGATCAAAAATAGAACAGAAGATAGGCATAGACCAAAAATAGAAGAAGCGAAACACAAAAGAGTTCATGAACAGTAACACAGAAGCAGTTCATGAACACTAACATACAGGAAGTTCATGAACAGTAACACAGAGGAAGTTCATGAATAGCAACACAGACGAAGTTCAGCAACACAGAAGGAGTTCATGAACAGTAACACAGAGGAAGTTCACGAACAGTAATACAGAAGGAGTTCAGCCACTTAGGTAGAAAGCAGACGAATGTAAGAAGCAGAAGGAGCAATACGTAGACGAAGCAAAAGAGAGACGAAGAGAAAGATAGATGAAGCAAAAGATAGAGGAAACCAAAACACAGACGAAGCAATACAAAAGAAGTTTGTTCACCGAGGAATCAAAACACAAACGAAGCTGGTTCATAGAGGACTGCGTCTTGACAGACGATGCATCCTCACAAAAGAAGACAACTTACAGAAGAGAATGACTCATAGAGGATGCATCTTTACAAACGATGCATCCTTACAGAGGAAGATGACGTCACCTAGATGAAGCTGACGTCATCACAGAGGATATGTCTTCACAGACGATACAGAAGACAGAAGGAGCAGAACATCTCATCTTTCGTGCCTATAGGAATTCTATACATCATTTCCATTGCTATTATATCTCCAAGCATGAAGATAACTCCCTTTTTATCTCCAGAACACCACAAAACTTAAAAAAACCAAGACTCACATAAATACCAAAATCGCAGACTACTATTCATGCTTGCATGTCCTTTCTGTATTTTCTTTCTTCTACATTCACCTTTCAATTTAACCAACATCCAGAACCCTCATATCTATTCTCTACACTGTAAACTCTTTCATGCAGATATATATATCCAACATGCATATGCTTGTTTATACAGTGAAGCAGCATCACAATCACTTACTTGCTTAACAAGTACTCTAAAACTGAAAGTAGAAGTTAACACCACAAAAAGCTGCTAAGGTGCTATTCGGTGATGAAGATCAAGAGAGAGAATCGCAAAGTGGAGTATTTCAGTAAGGGATGGAAACTATAGTAGATTCTTCCTAACTTAAACAATATAATACGTGAGTCCATTCCATATCCCTTACGTGTACTATTTATCTCCACTGACTCACCATTTGTCATAATTACAAATTGTAGTAGATTCTTCCTAACTTAAACAATATAATACGTGGGTTCATTCCATGTCCCTCACATATGCTATTTATCTCCACTGACTCACCATTTGTCATAATCACAATTTTTCATATGTAATTCCATTTACCTGGAAATGCCAATGAAAGCATGTACAATCGTATGAGTATGCAAAAACAAAATGTAAGTCACAATTAACTTATGTCTAATGTGCATTTATCTTAAGTCATATAAGTGTCTCGTAAGTAACTGTTCTAGCCGTATAGGTAGGTAATAGGATGTTACAGGTATATTCTCAATGGATACCCAAGTTTTCCAAGTTCACTGTCAGATGGTGACTCGCCCTCAAGTCGAGTAATCATTGCTGATTGTGTAACTCCCCCTATACGGAACCTACAACCATCCACATACATAGCAACCAAATTCTAGTACATGCATTCAAGGTATACAATTATATTAAATGTTATACATATACGCATTACAAAACTTCCCAATGCTTAACATTATCATTTAACAATAGTAATACATCTTTACATTTACATGGTAATCCAAAAGAAAACATACAATTCCTTTCTTCATTACATGTAAAATCATCTTAACTAAAAAAAATTTCAAAAGTACTTTTTCTCCTTTCTGTTGGCAATCATCTTTAACTAAAAAAACATTTCAAAAGTACTTTTTCTGCTATCTGTTGCCCTTTGATCCTTTCAGATGTTCCTTGTACCTTAGTCTTATGACTTGGACCTATATAGATTAACACATGTGCCAAACTTGAAAGTTTAGTGGAGAAACACTTAGTTTGGATGACTACTCGCAGCTGTCATTTGCCAAGCACATACATTCATAAACATCACAACAAATATAAATAGTGACGGCATACTTAATCAAATACATAATGCAAACATGCTTCAATATGTTGTTCATATACCATAACTTCACCTTTAAAAGTCAAACATTGATATTCAACGCTCAATGATACAAATTATCAATACAAATGAAAATGCTCATCAATACCGATATTTTTTTTTTGCCATGCTATATTTCTTATTTATATCTTTTTACTTTAATTTCTATGTTAGGCTTGCACATTCTCATGGGTGTGGATAATGGGAGCTGTAGATATCCGAAGATATCAAATTGTGAATACCTGAAAGTGTCAAACTGTGGATACTCTGAGGCATCAAACTGTGGAGACATTATAGTCTCGAAATGAAGACACCATTGATGTCAAACTGTAGCAACTGCACTGTAACCCTATAGGCATGCCTATTTATCCACTACCAAGACAATAAAGCAAGCACTGTAACATTTCCTTTGACTATTTGCCAATTTCACCAATCATATATTGACAAGTCATATGATATACATTTCAAGTCATAAAATTTGTATCTGTGTTCATACATGTAATTCATAACTTATCATTATTAGAAGGGTGTCAAAATCATACTTGTATAATCACACTATGCACATATGAGCAATAAATATCATACTAATCATTTATGTACGTGTAAGTTTTATTTAACAGGCATTATGTTCAATATTAAGTTTCAATGTTTAATCACCCGATTCACACATGGTAAGTGCTATTTCATTTATTTTTAAGTGTTTGAAAGGTTTCATACACATTCAAAAAGGTTCAGATAAGATTCGGTAAAAATCGGAAACTAAACAAATGGTGAGTCTAATAATAGACAAACAACCAGTCCAGAAGCAAATCACATGAAGGACTCCACTTGTTCCTTAATATGAATATAGAAAATGTTCTAATTAGGTTTTGAGGTCTTCTATACATTTGTTACCTTATGTCTCTAGTTTCCATAGCAATAATAATCAGACCATTTGGACTTCCCAATCATAAGATATAGACCAAATATCACAAGCTGCTCCAAAATAATGGTAGCATCAGGTCACCATTTTCGATCTCAATTTCTAATACCATAAAGCCAGAATTAAGTCAGTCTCTTCTAGAGATTTCTAATCTATATCTTAGTTTTCATATTCAACTAAAATCACCCAATTTAGAGGTTTGTAGGCTAAGTTATGACCTAAACAATGTAACTAGTTTAACAAATCCTAGACAGAATTCCACTACACAATATTCTCTTATCATATTCAACCAATTATATGCAAGATAACACCAAAATACAAATGAACCTTTTTACACATTCAAATATACACAAATACATAAATTAACTAAATGAAGTCTCAAACCTCAAAATTGACAAAGTAGGTCTTTTATTGCCTTTCCTTCCCTTCATCTTTGGCTTTGCTTGACTCACCAACTAGAAACATCACAAATACACATCTCAATCCCACTTTCAGTCTTATAATTCCAGTTCTTCATAATCAAAGCAAGAAAAGGTAAAGGTGAAGAGAAAATCCCTAACTTTTACCTTGATTTTCACCTAAGATTAGCTTAATTTCTGACATGAAAAATGATGAAGGTGAAATGGAGAGGAGAAAAATCTAAAATTAGAACCCCTAAAATGTCATCCATCTCCCCTCTCTATATGCCCATTCAAGAACTTTCAAGACTCAAACATATGCTTAATTCCTATTAGACACACATGCTTTATTATTATTGGTCACACGTCTTAATCCAATTGGTCCATATATTAAATTTAGAAAAATTGCATATTTGTCCTTCTTCTTCCTTTACTTCCCACATTGGCCTATAATCTTATCAATTAATTTCATTCCCCCATGTCTTAATTTTCTAATGTAATAAATTTCATGCAGTTTGGTTAATTATTTCGAGAGTTATACCTAAAATACTAGAGGCTATTTGAAAACAGGGACAACATTCATAACTCAACTTCAAGCTAGAATTCAAAACTCTTAGAGGTAGAGTCAAATTTTGGTTTCTTCATAAAAGTTTTAGTTCTATGACTCTAGTTTAATCTCTAACTTGAATTATCCAATTTGAAGGTATACAATTTGAGATATGGCCAAATTACAAAAGTATGTTCAATGGAACCTATCCATTCAATAAGGTACACATCCTAAACCAACTAACTTCGGTCTTATCATGCAAGAGCAACACAAAAACACATCCAATTTAACCAATATCCCATTTGCTTATGGAATACTTCTTTTATCAATTCCCCTCATATCACGTTTATAAATCTAAACAAACATGTCAAAATTTCAATACATATTTCATGTCTAAGTATTTATGTTCATGCCAAAACGAACAAATTATCCATCTACCCATGTCTTTCATATTAAGTACCTTTACGTCTCTTACTATACTTAGATGCACTTAATTCATTATGTTCACTTCTTAACACACCTTAGATATACTATAATACTTTTAGGTATATGTTAGGACCTTACAGATTGGAACTAACATTTGCCGAGGCATGAAAGAATCGGGGATTTAAACCAAAGTGCTTTGATTCCATGTAAATACTTTTAGTCATTCATATTCAACAAATCAGCATATAGATATATAAGGGTTGTACATGAATTATAGAAATATACAAAGACTTGAGTTGTCTAACTGAAAATTAGCTAAAGTCACCTATAATGTTAAGTTTCCTTATCAGTTCACCATGGCAGGTTGGCAACAAATTTTCACGCAGCAGGACAAATGCGTGCTTTCAGAGAATGTTTTTTCCGGCTAAACTCTTGGAATTTACTCCTTTTCTAGGGTACTATGTCAAGTGCTCTTAACCTGCATACAATGCCCACCAAAACTACTCATTTTTAACTAGTGGAGATACAAACACAACAAAAGCTTTAAAAAAATTGGAAATTAATCGAAACAGGTAAGTCGAAGTGTAACTCTATGCATCTTTTTCCTCTTTACAAGTGTGTATATACTTGTGCGAAATATACTTTTGTAGGAATTGTGCGAAAGGGAGAAAACGCGTTATAAGCTTCCGAAATTTGCTGAACTCTTCATCTGATGGGAAGTATTAAGCTTTTGTGACTCTCATTCCGTATGCTGTCATTTTACTAGCTGAAATTATTATGTTTGCCTCTAAACGATGTCGTGGATGTAACTGAACTTTATCCTCTAAATGTTGCCACTGCAGTTATTCTTGATCTCATATGTAACTTCCTATTTAATTTATTATTACAATTTTACTTATTCAAAAAAAAAAAGTGTACATATATTATAAGGAAAACCTTGACGATCATTCCAACGATGGTAGTATCATGCGCTCTTTTATGGAATCGTAATGCTCCCCTCTTACCATTTCCCAGTGCTTTTGTTACAAAGAATCAACCAATGAAGATAGTTTATTAACAAAGGTGAAAGATAAACGGAGCAATCCTTAAGCTTGAAGAACGTGAGCTCTGAACATAAACAATGTTGATTCCTGAAGTAAGTTTCTACTGTGTCTGTCTTGCCTGAATATTGTGCCCCTTAGCCTGGTCAGTTGTAGACATAGATCGCAACCGGTCTGTTATCTCTGTAAATGATGGTCGAGAATCAGGATCAGGTGACCAGCATTGCTCCATCAATTTCCTCCACTCTGTATCACAGCGTTCAGGAATGGAAGGTCTAAGAGTGTTCTTCACAATTCCGCCTTCATGACAGTTCAACTAGTAAGCTAGAATCCAAATGCAAAACAAGTATATATAATGCTAACCACATTCTCTGATCTCTCCAGCATAGCTAAAAAGTCCATGATTATGAATAAGAAGCCAAAGCGACTTATCAACTTCAAACAAAGATAGCAAAAGATAATAACATCATATTGTGAGAGGTTTATATTCTGTACTTCATATGTGGATGCATTTCAGAAGAATGATTAGGTGACCATTGCTTTGACATTGTATAAGCAAGTTGGCTTGAGAAAAACTAGAAATATCTGATTCAATAGAGTCCTGCTCCTACCTTTTATCTGATAGGTTGTACAATATAATTCTCAAGTATATATGATAGGTACAAATACTCATTAAGAATTTTTCCTACCAAGATCCTGGTTACTCACAAACTCCACAGAATCAATTTCCTCCATTCTTGAATCTCAAAGCCATAAACGAAAGATCCCATTTTAAATGATTTGTTTCTTCCATTCTGCATCATATTTTAAGTCAAAAACCCAAGCTCAAATTTCAATCAATACTTTCACTGGGAAAAGCTTTGAATGGTGAGGAAAAGGTTGTGATAAAATAGCAAGGAGCTGTCACAACTTTCCATCTCCATTCTACCAAATGAAACAGATAAACTAGTAATTAAAAGCAGAAGCATTCGATAGATACTGAAGATTTCTGATTAATAGGGAGATTAGTCTCAAACTCAGCACCAATATTAGATTAATTTCATGCCAAAAAAAATGACATCAACCAACTTAGATCTACATATAGTTCTCATATCAAAATGGGCCTCTCGTAGTTAGATACGGTTAACAATGCCAATTAGTCAATTCTTATGATACCTCCCCCTTTCCCAACTGTAATGACTCTAGTTCAAGTCCCAACTTGATCAGAACAAAAAAGATATGGTTGTTCTATCTAATTTTGGTGAAATAGTTCAGTGAAAGTTA
>JANQBM010000009.1:14009240-14020235 GCA_025594535.1 Erythroxylum domingense | reverse complement strand
GTTAGGATTGATGTACTTCTTCCTCTTTCATACAGTATGTTGTACTAGGCTTTTGGGATTTTTGTACAGATATGACAGTATGACTGATGTACAAACTTTTGTTTTGATCAATGAAATGAGGAAAAGTTTGGTTTTAAAAATATTGTGTTTTACAATTACTGTTTTAATTATTCAAATTGATGTGATGCTATGGGGAGTAATTATAGTAATCGCACGTAGCGCTCCCTTATCATTAGATATGTACCGGAATGACCTACGGGCGTCCCGGTGCGTACCCTACGGTGAGGGAGTGTTACATAGCTACCACTAAAAAGGTTTCAATAAAAGCTACTCCTCATTTTTGTTTGTAACCTTTAGCTACTAACCTTGCTTTGTACGTATTTATATTACCATCCTTGTTAGTTTTTGTCTTAAAAACCTTGTATCCAATAGGTACAAGACCATTAGGTGCATCCACCAATGTTTATATATGGTTAGTGTACATGGATTTCATTTCTTATCTCATGGCTTCATGTCATTTTAAAGAATCAATATCAAATATTACTTCTTTAAAAAATAGTAGGCTCATCATTTATGAGTGATATGTTGTCCTTCCCCTTTTCAACATGTATAACTAATATAGGGGGATGTATCCTATTAGTGCATTTATAGATTATGTGTCTATTAAACCCTTAGTTGTATATTATATGTATTAACTTGAGGTTCTTGATAAATGCAAATTGCGTCGTGTTTTAGGGCATAGTTTGATATGTGTTTAGCCGTTAATCCAATCATTCAGTATGTGCTTAGGTTAGAATTGTGTTAGTTTGTTAATTATTTGTGTTTTATGGGTTAGTATAAAATTTTGAGCTTAAATATTATGTTTTTGAGGTAGCTTGATGTGTTTGCTAGTGTTTTAGGGTCAATGTTGAAGAATGGAGGAGTTTTAGAAGATATTTGGGCCGAAACAACAGCCTAGGCCATGATCATGACAAAATTCACATTTTTAGGGATTTTTTAGACCTTTTGAACCCCAAAAAAAAATAGGGTTACCCAAAACATAAAATACTATTTAAAGAACAACAAAAGAGAAAAAAGGAGCTTTTGACATCAGCCACCTTGAGAAACCTAGAGAGATTTCATCGAGAGAAAAAGAAAGAGAAGAAGTAAGAGAGAAGAGGAGAAGAAATTGACTCAACGTACTTCCCAGATAAGGAGTTTCTTGATGTCACTGCCTACCATCATCTGTTTAGATCATATTTCCTGTTTATTTTAAATTGTATTATTGTATAAAATTGGAATAATAGTTTGAAGATAGGATTTTTTAATGTTGAGGATGTTTTAAACTCACTTTCAGAGTTTTATCTTTGAATTAATGAAATTTGATTGTTTATGTGTTTTTGGGTTTGTTGTGGTTTAATTTTGGAAGTGCATAATTTGATAATAAACTGATAGGGGATAAAAAATGATTAAATTGGGCTAACAAGAGTTAGGTGATTTAATAGAACAAGAATTAAATCAAATTGGTAAATTATGTGAAGAGAGATCTTGTATAGGTTTCTGGTAGTTTATTGGAGAACTTCATAACTAATTAAGGTTTTGAATATGTGCTAATTGAGAGATTGCAACTTTCATAATCTGATTAGGGTTTATAATTTAGGGTATAACTCGGGAGAGATTAATCAACCTTAGGATCATTTAGAACCAACAATTTGGTAATTCATAATCAATTAGGTTAGTGCTAAGGATAGGTAAAATTTTGTATCTTTTAATTAGTAATTCCCTTTGTTTGATTCTTAGGTGTGTGTTGCAACTGCTCAATTATTAATATTTTCATGATTGATTCTTAATTTGATTTGAATGATTGAATTGAGTTCTCATTTTAGTTTAGTTATATTTTTAATTTCTGCGATTTGTTTTAGCCTTCGATTTTAGGATTAGATTATCCCTCCTTATAGGATCGACATCTTAGATACTACGCTAATGAATCGTGCGCTTGTGGATTATCGAGGGTATTATTAAAATTTACACATATCAACACCTGATCAATTTTTTGGTGCCATTTTCAGGGAGGTGAAGATTAGTTTAGTTCTTTAGTCTAAGGCATTTTCACCATCTTTTGTTTAAAAAAAATAGAGAAAGAAGTTTGGGCATAAAGTAAAGACACATCAAGACACCTCAGAGTGAGAATAAGACATGTGAGGAGCTAGATGCTAAGAAGAAATGGAAATAACAATAATGGAGGCTAGATATTATAGGGAGCAAGGAACTTTTGCAAACTATAATGAGGCACAATATGGTTGGAGAAGTAACGATCCTTTGTACACTTTGGGATGGCAAAACCACTCAAATTTTTATTGGTCCAACAATTTAAGGACTCACTTAAGACATCAAGTCCTATTAGGATTTCAACAAGATGAGTTCAGTTCATGGGATTCTAAATTGGACAAGATCCTGGATAAGCTTATGGACAAAAAAGGGCCAGAAGAGACTAGAAGAGCAAATTGAGCAAATAATGGAAAATCGTGCCTCGTCTATTCACAATCTAGAGATTCGAGTGAGAAAACTTTCCCATGAATTTTGTAAGAGAAGTGTGGGAGACTCTCTAAGTAATATGGAAATATATCAAAGAGAGCAATATGAAGCTATTGCACCTAAGAATGCGGGAGAACCAAAAGAATCAATGGAAAACCAAATTGAACCCCACCTTATTGAAGACCAAGAGATGAAGAAAGAGGATGAAGAAAAGAATCCAACACTCCCTATTATTCACCAATTCTTGATATAACATGTGTGAACATCGAAAAATCTTTAGTAGATGTCCATGAAAAGAACCTTATCCTTCGGATTAATGATGACCAAGTGACATTCAACATGAATGATGAATTAAAGAATCCCAAGGAGAGTAGTTCATTTAGGATAATTGATCTATTCGAATCTTTTAAAGAACAAAAGGACAAAGAATAGATAACAATAAACATCGAGTTTGAAGAAGCTATGAAAGTCTCTGTTCGTGAAGCGAAAGAAGTAGAGGAGATGAGGGCGAATGAAAAAGAACCAAGAAGAGAACAACTCACCCTCTTACCTAGCAAACTGTTGGACTCCATAGAAGATTATGAGAGTTTTTTTATTCCCTGTTTTGTTGACAGTTCACTTGCAAAAAGGATATTACTGAGGATAATTAGTTTTCATAATTTTATCAATATTATCTTTCTGATCATTTTGCAATTTTTAGCTTACTTACAAGCTACAAAACTGATGTTGAATGAAAAGAGTGGAAGCAAAACGCTCATAATTGATCCCGGCTGAGCTTTCAAAGATGTAAGGTCAAGCTACTGACCCTAATTAGCACATTTAGTAGTTAGATTTAAATTGTTACGTAGTTAGGTTTGTTTTAAATTCTAAAATAAGTTTTGAATGATTTATAATGGTTTGGATTGCTAATTCTTTAGTTTCTTGAATCACTTATAAGATAGGGAAACACTCTCGATGTTAAGTGGATTTGGTCTCAACACTATCACTATCACCACCTCCATCACCATAAACGGTTTCATGTTCTAACCCTTTTCTTTTCATTTTTTTTAGTATTTTCTTCTTATGTTTATCGTATATAATGTTTTATTCCCCCTGGTGTATTTGTTTACCCTTCTCATATTGAGGACAATGTGTTGTTCAAATGTAGGGAAGGTTGCGTGTTTTTACCTTAAGTATGAATTTTGCATATTGTATGATAGTTTGTTTTGGTTATATAATGTGAATTATGTGAATGCGTCAATGGTTAGGACTTAATGGGATAGATTTAGATTTAAACATAGCCTTTTAGGTTACAATGATTTATTAGTTTGTGAAATTAGAGACCTAAGTTACTTAGGGCTAAATATGCTGGTTGATTAGGATACGATGTTGGTCCATTCACCATAGAAATTTACCATATTCATTTATAATTTTAGGCCAATCAAATAAGTGACATTATTAGTACATTTTCATGAGAATGATTAGCTAAAGCAATAAGGTAGGCAATAATTTGTGTTAAAAAAAAGAAAAAAGTTGTATAAATTTTAACTAAAATAACCCTTTTGTTAGCCTTCGGGTTATGAATAGAGCTAATAGCCAGTTGAGAATGTAATTTAGTTGATTAATCGAATCGATACGCATCACAAATGTGTGCCTTCGTGTAAAAAGGCTATAATGACATTCCAACCAAGCTACTTAATAATAACACGATTTAATTGAGTAACTGGATCGACATTCATCACAAATGTGTTGCCTCTGCGTAAAAAGACTAGGTTCATGTCCTTAAAGAAAAATCAATAAAAAGAATGTTTTCAAATTTTAAAAAAAAACTACCAAACTTGTTAGTAGTTTGATTTTTCATGAAAATCTACTGAGGAATAACTACACTTTTGTTTTGACTAAATGACTATCAATGTATGTGTGTGCAAGTGATAGAGGTGAATAGACTCAACATTAAAATTTTGATTAGTTTGCATATTTAGTCCAAGGTTCATAGACGTAGATTTCACTTGTTAATAAGTTAGAACGACTTGAAGGATTATATTTATAGTTAAATTTGTTTCGCTAAGTTGAAGCCATTGTCTCATTATTGCATATGCGTATTTTGTTTTTTCTTGATTTGTTTCATTGTTTTTGTTTGCTTGCGGATAAGAAAACGTTTAAATGTAGAGTTGTTGATAAGTGTAAATTGCACCGTGTTTTAAGGCATTGTTTGATATGTGTTTAGCCATTAATTCGATCATTTAGTATGTTTTTAGGTTAAAATTGTGTTAGTTTGTTAATTATTTATGTTTTAACTGTTTTATAGGTTAGTATAAGCTTTTGAACTCAAATATTATGTTTTTTAGATAAGTTGATGTGTTTGCTAGTGTTTCAGGGTCAATATCAAAGAACGAAGGAGGCGCAGATGCTTACAAACTTTAAGTTTCGAGGGATGTTTTGTACCTTTCGAACCTTAAAAAAATCCTAGGGTTACCCAAAACATAAAAGACTATTTAAAGAAAAAAAAGAGAGAAGAAAGGAGCTTTAGACATCAGTCACCTTGAGAAATCCTAGAGAGATTTCATCGAGAGATAAAGAAAGAGAAGAAGGAAGAGAAAAAAAAGGAAGAAGTTGACTCAACGTAGTTTCCAGATAAGGAGTTTCCCAACATCACTACCTCCCATCATCTATTTAGATCGCATTTCCTATTTATTTTCAATTTTATTATTGTATATAATTGGAATAATAGTTTGATGATAGGATTTTTGAATGTTGAGGATGTTTTAAACTCAGCTTTGGAGTTTTATCTTTGAACTGATGAAATTTAATTGTCTATGTGTTATTGGGTTTGTTATGGTTTAATTATGGAAGTGCATAATTCGATAATAAACTGAGAGGGTGAATCGAATGTAAAATGATTAAATTGGGTTAACGAGTGTTAGGTGATTTAATAGAACAAGATTTAAATCAAAATAATAAATTGTGTGAAGAGAGATCTTGTCTATGTTTCCGGTAGTTTATTGGACAACTTCATAACTAATTAGGGTTTTAGATAGGTTTCTAATTGAGAGATTGCAACTTCCATAATCTAATTAGGGTTTATAATTTAGGATTAATGGTTATAACTGAGAGAGAGTAATTAACCTTATAATCGTCTAGAACCAACAATCTAGTAATTCATAATCAATTAGGTTAGCGTTAAGTATAGGTAAAATTCCCTTTCTCTCAATTAGTAATTCCCTTAGGTTGATTCTTGGGTTCAATTAGGTTAGCATTAAGGATAGGTAAAATTTCCTTTCTCTCAAGTACTAATTCCTTTAGGTTGATTCTTGGGTGTGTGTTGCAACTGCTTAATTATTAATATTTTCGTGATTGATTCTTAATTTAATTTGATTGATTAAACTGAATTCTCATTTTAGTTTAGTTATATTTTGAATTTCTATGATTTATTCTGGCCTTAGATTTTAGGACTACATTATCCCTCCTCATGAGATGGACACTTTAGGTGTCGAACCCCGTTTTCGGAGCCTGACTATCGCATTCAGAAACCAATATTTTTACACAACCACTTGCATTCAAACTAACCCCTTTTTCGCTCATCTCCATTCCAACCCAAATATGTCAAAGGATAGCGTTGGTGAGTCCCCAATTTGCATACGAACATGCTTCGGGTCAATTAGCATAACTTCTTAACTTCTTCTTCTGTGTTTGGCCTATCGTCTGTGTTTTATCGTTTGTCTTTGACTTTTATCGTCTGGGTTTGACCTCCTATCGTTTGTGTTTTATCATCTGTCTTTGAATTTTATCGTCTGGGTTTCATTTGCATCTGCCTCTCAGTTGCGTCTATGTGTGACATCATCACAGACGATACTCTTCCCCTATATTTTTCCTTTACGTCTGTGTGTGACATCATCACAGACGATGCTCTTCCTCTGTATTTTTCCTTTGCGTCCAGAACCAATCTCTCCAATTCTAACATGCTATTCTAGTACAAACAACCTTGGCAATTTCAACATAGAAGAACATGTGCATGTACGTTTCATTATCCCAATCTTCAAATATAACAAAAATCAAACAGGGAAAGGAATTCAATCTCACTTTCTCATTTTTTAAACACAGTCAGAGTTTGTTACATGTCAATATACACATCCAAACTTAAAACAAAAATAAAAAAGATGCTCATGTTTGACATGCCTCTAAAGCTATCCAAAAATGTTCACTAAATTAGTACAAAAGACTTCTAACTATCTTAGAGTTTTTGATGCCTTGCAAGGATCACTGATCTTCTCGATCTACACTTGAGGAGTGGGAAAAATATTGAGTTGAGCTACACAGCTCAATGGCTAATATATTTATAGCCAATAGCATTGAGCCACACAATCAAACATATATATACATGCTTCTAAACACATAAGCATATTCATCTTATCTTAACCCAACAATGTAAGTTCAACATTCATAATTCATAACTCAATACATCATCACATAAAACATATTGGATATGATTTAACATCAAAGCATAATACATATCTTCATCAAAACTTAACACATCGAAGATGCAAATGCACAAACAAATGGCTCCAGAGTTCCATGGAACAAAACAGAGAAATTGAAGTTTACTCCGTGAACAAAACGAGTCCATTTTTCGGATCTCGTGTGCCACAAGCGGGCAGCCGGGAAAAGGCTTATGTCAACGTGCACGTGACTACAAAACGGTTCCTCTCTCGCCCAAACACAATCAATTTTCATGTTTAATTTAATCAATCATAAGTTCATATTCTCATGTTTTTTTTTCATTTAATCAAAATGCCATGATACAATTTCAAGGCCTAGAATGATCAAACTCACAATTCAATCATATCAAGATGTCATACGTCTTTTAATGCATAACATAGAACACATTATAATGCATTTTCCACATCAAAGAAATTCACAATTTGGCAATTCAAGCATATACACACATATAGGCATATTGCCCATTACACAATAACTATAAATAAATTACTCACCTAATTTTGCTGAAAAAAATCCAAGCTTAAGATTGCCTTTCCTCTTGCTCTTGAGTAAGGTTTTCTTGTTTCCCTTCAATTAAAACCAATTTCTATTTAATCCATATTCAAGTGAAAATTCATAAAACCTCAAGAATCAAAGAAATGCTAAAATTGAATTTAAACATAACCTACCCATAGTCCATCTAGGTTAGGAAACCCAAAACCTAACTTGGAAACCCTAAGATCAAATGGGTTCCTCTTAAATCATCTTCTTCCACATTCATTCCCAACACACAAAAGCCCATTTTCTCTACTTCTTTTGTCAAAAAAAAACAAGAATAAAGTTGAAAACTTACCTCTAACAAGTTGATTTCCTCTTCTTTCTTTTTGCTTCCAAGTTTCCCACAATTTCCCCCCCTTTGCCTAGCTCCTCTCACGACTCTCTCTCTCTTCTTTCACGTTTTTCACTCCTTTCTTCTTTAAATTTCGTTTTTCTTCTTCTTAATGCAAGACAACATTTTTCCTTTACCTATTATGCCCTTAATGAGTATTAAAAGTCATTCCTACCCTTCCTTTAATGCTTCTTGACTTTCTTAATATAGTGACATACCAAGATTGCCCTTATTCCTTCTAATGTGCAAGACACTCTTTTCCTCTTCCCATTATGCCCTTAATGAGTATTAAAAGTCATATTCGCCCTTACACATTCTTACTACTTTAATCTAATTAACCAATGTAACAAAACTCTACTAACACAAAAAAAATTAATTGACCCCAATAATAATAATTCTATAATGCTTAATTCGTCAAAAATATTTTGAGGGCCAATATTAGGTACTACGTTAACGATTTATGCGCTTGTGGATTATCGAGGGTGTTATGAAAACTTACACACATCAACACCCGATCAATTTTTGTTCCATCTGGATGTAAATTTATGGCTCTTAAACTTATTTAAGTTCTACCTCACTTTCATTACTTTCCTTGAGAATAAAGTCTCTTTCTAGGAATATAGTATGTCTTGAGACAAATTTTGTACTCAAGGGGATGGTAAAATTGATATTTGATACTCTTTTTCAAATACCCCACAAATTCGCATTTATCTTATTTAACTTAAAGTTTACCAAATATTACACACTTTACATAAACATCACATCTCTAAATCTTTAAATGTGACAACCTTGGACTACTACCAGCCCATATCCCATATAGTATATAGTCAATTGATTTTGATGGAACTCTATTGAGAAGTTAAGCTGTAGTTTTAAGGGTATATCCTCAAAAGGAGACAAGAAGGACTACATAAATCATCATAGAATGTACCATATCTAATAGAGTATGATTTCTCCTCTTAGATACTCTATTTTATTATGGAGTTCAAGGAAGATTCCATTGTGAGATATTCCTATTCTCTTTTAAGTAAATAAGAAGCTTATGATCCAAGTATTCACCACCTCGATCTGAACTAAGTTTCGTAATACTTTTACCAGTTTGTTTCTCAACCTTAAGTCTAAATTCTTTGAAATTTTCAAATAATTCATACTTTTGTTTCATTAAGTACACATAACCATCTCTAGTGTGATCATCTATGAACGTAATGAAATATGAGAATCCACCTTTAGCACAAGTGGATATAGAGCCACATACATTTAAATGTATAAGCTCTACTAACCTGTTCGCATGTTCTCTCTTTTCATTAAAAGGTAGTTTGGTTATCTTTTCCAACAAATATGATTCACAAGTTTCATATGATTTACAATTAAGGATCTAAATATCCTTCTTGTAACTTTGTGATTACAGTTTCATTGATATGTTCTAAACTACAATGTCATAAATAATATGGATTTTGGTCACTTTGACTTTCTTGTCTTGCTATTTATGTTAAGGATAAAGGGTAATTCATACAAACCACTTGTAAGTAATCCAAATCCGTAATAAACATCATCTTTATAAAAAGAACAATTTTATTTCTTAACAATAAAAACAATTCCATTCAAATATAAATAATAAATAAAAATAACTTTTCTAGTAACAACTGGAATATAATAACAATTATTTAGTTCTAGTTTAAGGTTAGAAGGCAAAGCTATACTAAAGTTCCTATAACTATGTAGCAACTCTTGCTTCATTACCAACTCACAGATCCACTTTGTCTTTCCTCAACAATCTACTCCTTGTTAACATTTTTATATTATTACAAATCTGAGAACCATAACCAGTATCTAATACCTAAGAATAAGGAACAGAAGTAGAAAGATTGATCTTAATCATAAACATATATGAAGAAACAATTTTTTTAAGCTTCTTATCATTCAGGACAGTAAGATAAACTAGATAGCTCCTCTTTCAGTGTCCATTAACTCTACATTAAAAACATAAGCCCTTGTCATTGCTCTTTTTCTTGACCATCTTTTGGCCTTGTTACTTAAGCAGGAGCCTTATTTTTCTTGTTGTTGTTTTTTAATAGACCTTTTTATTCCTCTTGTAAGAATCAATAATAAGAACAAAATAAGGTTCCTCTTAAGGAACCCCTTTGCAGTCTTGGGCATATTCAACAGTTCAGGCAATGACACATCCTTTTGATTCATATGAAACTTCAAAATGAACTGTGAAAAACTTGAATTAAGATAATACAACACCATATCAATGTTTAATTTACAGTCAATGACAAAACCTAATTGGTTTAATTTTTCAATATAGTTAATCATCTTTAACACATGTAACTCAACTAAAGATCCTTCTTCCATCTTACATTGAAATAATACATTAGAGAACTGATACCTCTCTACCATGCTTTGTGTACCAAACAACTCCTTGAGAAGCAAAATTATAGAAGAAGCAACTATATTTTCATGACGCCTCTAAAGCTTTGGAGACATTCTAGCTAACATCACGTATGTAACTTGATCGACATCATTAATGTAACGCTAATATCTCTCCCAAACCTCATCAATTGCATCTGAACTAGGCTTTGGTGGAACAACAGTGTCAAGAACATACAACTCCTTTTCTTGCCTGAGAATAATTCTCAAGTTGCAAAACCAATCTAAAAAATTAGGTCCAGTTAGCTTATTACCATCCATGATAATTTGTAGATTTCCATAACAAGAGGTCAAAGAAAGGAGATATGGTATAAAAATTCCCAAAAAAATTAAGAAATTAACTAAATGATAAAACTTAATACAATAAAACAAGATTTCTAGCCTTAATTTCTATCAAATCAATAACAATCAAGTGATTAATTCAAGCTAAACAATTAAAGGAGAATATGATATCTCCTTTACAACTAGGATATTATATCTCAACTCAAAATCTTAAGGCAATGAGTTATAAGTCCTATCTTTGTATATAACTAACTTTATCCTTGAGTCTCTCCCCAATGAGTAATTACTCTACTTGTAAATTTCTAACATAAATGAGTCTGGATTCTCCCCAATACTTGAATCTTTGCGTATCGCCCTAGCATTGACTAGCATATGTCCACCTTTTGGAACTGTGAAGCCACACATTTCTACATCTGCTTTTGTTT
>JANQBM010000009.1:13882805-13897481 GCA_025594535.1 Erythroxylum domingense | reverse complement strand
TTAACTGAATTTTCAGGGTTTGCTTAACTAATAGGTTTACATACAATTGTCTATTGGCCCATCTCTCCTCATCAATAATCTCCCACCAAGTGAAATCATAATTAAATGTATAAATATGGACATAGGATACCTCAATTTCTCAATCTCTCTTGATACCTCAGTATTATTCTAGTACCTAGCCATCGACATAGGATACCCCCAAGACTCAGGATATCCTGGTATAACTTCGGTACTTAGCCATTAGCAAAGGACATCCTCAGGACCATCGAATATAGCCTATCTTAGGCAAGCTATCGATTCTCGATTCTCACTAATTATTCACAACATATTATCAACCGGTCTCTATTTAATAACAATTTTTCTCTGAATTAACAATCAATACACCTCAATATACATAACAAAATATAATCACAAAACACCTCGTAATTCATGTATGAAACCATTCATAATTAATTTAATTAATGACTAATTCAAAATATAATTTATTAATAAGAAAATTGTACTCTATTTTAAAATTAAAGTCTAAGGTTATCCTTATCTTGATTTCAACCTCAACTTCTTGATAGTCCAAATTACTCCTAAATTGGACCTTCCGACTTAAAATTTACAAAATTATATTAGACTAATTTATGAAAAATTTTCGACCCAATTACACTTAATAATCTAACATTATTCTCTTTTCTAATTTATTCTTAATTATAAAAAATAACATCTTTACTAACCTAACCACCATAATTACTAAAATAATCTTAACTAATTAAAAGTTTTATTTTACCCTCATCTATTTCAATTAATACCAAAATGCCCTTATTGGAAGTAAATTCTAGATTTGCCCTTCATTGTTTGCATTTATTTTGCCCCTACATGTAACTTAAATTTTTAAAAATATGACATCTTCTTCACCCTCTCCTCTTCTCCTATCTCTTCTTCTTTCATCATTTTCTCCATTTTATTCCTTTCCATGACTTCAATTATTATCCCAAACAACCATAACATACAATCCAACTATAAACTAGTGTAGAATGATTAAAATCACAAAAAATGACATAATATAGCTGCTGAAACTTTTGCCTAAGTGTTTTTGGGGTTGTTAACCTCCACAACTTCCTCCCAATTTTTTACAATAAAAACACAATGAGGGAACCTATAAGGTAAGTGTTACATGCAGGAAAAAATGACACATTAAGACATATACCAGCTATAAAAGTTGAGAGAAAAGATGAAGAAGATGATGATTTTCGTTAGTGTTTAATGCATTTCTAGATATTGTCTTTTTATATAGCTTAATAGTTATGGGATGGGTTGGCCTATTGGGTTTGTTTTATTTTATGAATGGGCTTTACAGATCTTCCCCTTTTAAAATAATTTCATCCTCGAAATTAAATTACCCTGATGATCTAAACAAATGAAGACACTGATGTCGAACTTTATCCTCTACCTCCCAAGTTGCTTCTCGTAGATAAAGATGATGACTCCATAAAATTTGCTCCATCAGAATCTCCTGTCTTTCCTAATTTGTCTATTCAATATCTCCACTGGCTCCTTCTTATAATTCATGTTAATTGTAATTTCAATCTCAAGTCTCGATATAACATGACTAGGATCCGATCGGTACCGTCTCAACATCAACAAATGGAACAAGTCATGAATCTGTGATAACTCTAGTGGTAATGTTAATTTGTAAGCTAATGGCCACACACGTTGTACAATTTCATATAGCCCGAAATATTTCAAACTCAACTTCCTTTTCCTACCAAACCTCAAAATTCTCCTTTAAGGTGATACTCGATGAAATATCGTAACTCCAACCTTGTACTCCATCTCCTGGCAATGTTGATCAATATATTTCTTTCACAGATCCTGAGTTGCCTTCAAGCATTACTTTACCATCCCTATTTTCTCCATCATCTCTTGAGCTAACTCCGGTCCATCTATTAATCTGGCCCACTTTATATCCCAACATATCGGATCTCTACATCGCCTACCATAAAATGCCTCAAATGGTGCCAACCTATGCTAGAGTGATAACTATTATGATATGCAAACTCCATCAAAGGTATATATCTATCCCAATTAACCTCAAAGTTTAGTACACAAACTCTCATTATATCCTCCAATGTCTGAATTATACTCTCCGACTATGCATTTGACTAAGGGTGAAATGCAGTACTCAAATTTAATCTAGTCTCCAAAGTTATCTGTAAACTCTTCCATAATTGAGAAGTAAACTATGGATCTCGATCTAATATAATAGACAATAGAGCACCGTGTAGCCTCACAATTTCATCAACATACAACTTGGCAAGCTTATTCAAGGAATCTGTTTGATGTACAGATAAGAAATGAGCTGATATAGTTAACCTATCTACAATCACCCAAATAGAATCATGTCTACGTCTGGTCCTCAGCAACACTACCACAAAATCCACCGAAATTTTCTCCCACTTCCATGACGAAATGACTAAGAGTCTTAATTTTCCTGCTGGTGCCTGATGTTCTGTCCTGACTTGCTAATAGGTAAAACATTTGGACACAAACTCTACTACATCTTTCTTTATTATTGGCCACCAGTAATAAGGTATCAGGTTCTGATACATTTTTGTAGTACTAGGATGCATAGCATATGGTACACTGTGATCTTCCTTCAAAATCTACACTCATAATCCATCTACATCCGATATACAAAATCAACTCCCAATCACTAATGCTTCATCTGCTTTTACTGAAAAGTTAGTTCCCCTACTCTATTTCACTTACTCTCTCTCATTTGGCATCAAATAAGAATCTCAAGCTTGAGCCCCTTTGATCACTATTACCTAATTCTTGTTGGACCTGTAATGTCGCCAATAAATCACTCACATAATCAATCTCCAATTTAACGTCCAGTGCCCTCAACTCCACTAATGACGTCATACTTGGTCCAGTTAAATTAGCCATTACACCTAAGCTTTCCCTACTCAAAGCATCTGCCACTACATTAGCTTTCTCCGGATGGTAATCAATAATACAATTATAATCTTTCAACAATTCGATCCATCTTATCTTCCTTAAGTTTAACTCCCCCTGAGTTAAAATATACTTGAGGCTCTTATGATCTGTAAGGATTCATAATGCTTCCCTATAAAAATAATGTCTCCAAATCTTAAGAGCATGCATAATTGTTGCTAACTCTAGATCATGGATGGGATAATTTAACTCATACAATCTCAATTGATGAGATACATAAGCTATCACCTTTCCTTACCGCATTAATACACACCTTAAACCTATCCTCGAAGCATCAGTATATACCATAAAACCTCCACCACCCGATGGTAACACCAAAATTGAGCTAAAGGTTAATCTCTGCTTAAGCTACTCAAAATTATCCTGACACTGATCGGTCTACTCAAACTGAACTCCTTTCTTCAACAGTTTGGTTAATGAGGTAGTTATTATTGCAGTGTTATTTTATGTGCTGTTTTATTATTTTCGGGCGCAATTGCTAAGTCAACCCAATTCCCTCTTCATATATGATTACTGGATGCCATGGAAAGGCCTACTCCTATTTCAACTTTGAAACATATTGCTAGGATGGTAGCAACGACAATTTTTGTTATAGCTCGACTTCTTCTACTAGGGAATTTCACTCGGAAAAGCAAATATTCCATTTCGTTTCAACTCATTTAGATCTAATCCACTTTTTTCTAGCTTGGTTAGGTGGGATAGTCAAGTCATTCACATTTAGGATACTGATCAAGTCAAAAATAATAAAGACATAAATCTATTCAAAAGGAGAGAGAGGGATTTGAACTCTCGATAGTACCTTGAATCCTTCTACAAATTTCTAATATTACCCAGCAAGTCCTAGAAAACTCCTTATCTCGTATATATTTCTAGGCAATTTCCACTCCATAATTGCCTTAACCAAATATTTTGATTTAAGGGGATTCAAAACTTTAGCTGTAACTTCGTGAGGTTTTGCTAAATTTAGATTCATGTTTTAATATATTTCCTAAATACTTAATATTGATTGATTTGATAAATTAATTTGATGTTGATTATTCTATTACTATCCATAAATTCAGTGATTTGTAATTGTCATGATGAATTAGTATAAGTAGTAAATAAGTTATTTATGAATTTACATGTTTAACTTATGAGAAATAAGAAAACTAAATTAAATAGTTATACCTATCTCAATTATTTTATTTAGGGTCTAGTATTTTTAACTAAGTTTGCTACTATCATTTAATTGATATAGAATGTTATCATACGCAATCAATTAATGGTAAGTTTTGGTTTAAATAATGAGTTTGAACTAATTAATTTAGGAAAATTTAAGACTTATTATGGCTATCCTAATATATTTTTAACTAACTGCTTGAATTGTGCAAATTATTCTTGTTAAACCAATGATCAAACTTACAATTGGATGAGATATTTCCCTTAATTGGAGTTAAGTATCATTGAATTTCTCACTTTTATTCTTAGTTAATTTATTTTGATTCCTTGTTAAATTTAGTTTATTAGTTAATTAATCATAAATCCCGCCCCTTTTTTTTGCCAATTGAAATTAAGAAAGTAATTTTTAGTTCTCTTAGGATTCGACTTAATGTCGTGACAACTACAAGAAGTTAGTGAATCAAAATTAATTTTGAGAGCTCTGACAATCCAATTAAAGTTATAAAGTGTTATTAAAGCGGAATTGGTCCATTAGCTCATTATTCATTTTCTCTAAAGTGTCAATAGGAAGTCTACCCATATTCATTATCATGATAGACACATTTTCCATATTGGACACCTTTGCCATTGCAAAGTATTATTCCATATCCTATAATAAAAAAGTTAAGCTCCTTAGCACTCCACTTGCCATAAAAAAGCTTGGGGCTCATGTACCTTCACTAAAGTGCTCTCTCATTTGACTACCAATTCGTGCTTAGACATAGCTTGTTTGAGCACCAATAAGTCATAGCTCATCTCTTCATATGCCTTTAACTGCTACTGAAGTACTCTCCTTATCCCTTAAAGTTCATCCACAAATCATTCCAAGAAAGGGACCAGCCATTCATCGGGGATAGGGGAACAATGATTGCCTCTAATTGAGGCACTTTATCTATCAAATTACTTCCACTGGCCATTGTAGATCAACAACAAAACAACTCGTCAGTAAGCTGTGATACTAGTTGTCCTATTTGAAGCTTTGGTACCATTGAAATTTTTTGGATGTAGCGAAATTGAAGCACTTTGTTAACGTTCTTATGTAGTAGTCAAGTTTAAATTGCAAAGCTCAACTTAACCTCCCTTTATAATTATCGAACAATGATTTTTTTTGTTTTTTAATGCCTCACACTATTCTTGCTTAAGCGTTTTACTCACACTCTCAATCACACAAGTGTCTTGGATAAACCATCAAATGGATAGAAAAGAGAAATGTAGTAAAGCCAACCTTTATTAATCAAATCACAAAGATACAATGCACAGGAACTCAAGTTTCTTCCAACTTGAAGAACTCTACAAAAATACTAGTCAAAAGAACTTCCTACTCAAAGCTCTTATAAAGAAATTTCTCTCATTACTATCAACTCTCTTACAGATGATTGCATGTACCAAGTTCTACCTCTTCCTTACTAATGAACTATAAAGAATGACTTTATATAAGTCTACAAGAACTTAGGGACCATGTAAGCTAAAACCACCACCTTTCTATACTAACCTACCAAGTTAGTAGGGAGATGCCACTTTTTTTCGCTAACTTAACCAAGTTAGTGGTGACTTATCCACTTTAGGACACTAACCCCTCTTTTGCATATGTGATAAGTGTTTGAAAGATGCCTATTTATTGCCATATCATCTAAACCACTTTCTTAATACTTAAAAAAGTGATATCGACAACGAGGAGTTGGCTTAATGGCTTTAGTTTCTCACTTAAGGCTCTTCTTTACAGGAGGTCTTGAGTTCGAGTCACGCCAAAGGAGGAGAAATAGGAAATTTGTCCTATTGATGATCCTCTAGCCCCCGGGGTAAAAGCTCCTTGATCGGATCAATTACGGACGCCTCGCTTTTGGCGGCAGTGTGGGAGTTGAAGCTACTAGGGAACCTGAGGGCTGCTGGGAACCTGATGCTGAGTAGGGCCAGCGATCAATCAGCAGTTGACCAATCAGGTATGTGACGGCTCTTTGTGCGCAGAAGTGTACAGGCTACGTAGGAACCTGAGGGATCTTGAGGTTTCAGATTTACATCCTCTAAGGTTCTTGGGATGGGGTCTTAGAGGCTTAGGATAGTCCGGCTAAGTCGGGATACCTAATGTAAAAAAAATAAAAAAGTGATCTCACTTTTTTAGTCAATTCTTCCACTTTCTTAGGCCACTACTTTCATGTTTTTGTCATTTGTCATCACGTCATCACATCTTGAATTCAAGTTCCCTGATGACTCTTTTGTTTAGCCATCTCCAGCCATCTTTATGCATGGTCCATCTAAATACGAATATGGTTAAGCTACATTGCTTCATAACCTAAGTTAGAAACAATCTCAATCATTTTATAGTAAATCTTGCATGTTTACATACATTTTGCCCTCCTTTTTGATGTTAAATACCTTCCTTAGACTTAGTTGGACTTGGTTGAATCATTCATTTTATAATTCGATTTACTTTAATAACTCTTATTATTAAAAATCAATTATCTTGTTAATTAATCGATCGATTTTCATAAATTAATAAGTTATTATAAACTAAAACAAATCAATTAGTTTTCACTTGACAGTCTCTTTTTTAATTAAATTTTAAATTTTTTGATGAGTAAGGATAATTTCTTGCATTTATATTTCAAATTTTATAATTTTATTCAATCTTTATCTTGTTTTATAACTGACTAATATCGGTTGAATTTTTTAAACCTTAAACTTCTTATTTTATCGGTTTAACTTTCGATCTAGTTTTCAAAATATTGCCAAATATATAAAACTCATTTCTTTTTTAATCCCACTTGAGGGCTCGAAGCAATGTTTAATAAATATATATTGTGCAATAACCAAAAGTTAGACTTTTATAATTGCCTGTGGACGATTCTGAAAATTCATATGAAAATTGTCATCTTTGGTGACTCCAAACAGAACCCACATGACGAATGTGATCCACTGCCTGCCTCCTTTATGTCAGGCTCTGTGTCTCAACTCAGCTGTCTGCCCATCAATGCTCAAAATTTTATAAAAATAGTTTAGAATGCTTTTGTCGAAGTTAATTGCTGGTAACTTACGCAGTTGACTTCACTGGAATGCTCCAGAAGAGCATAATAACATAGTCCACGGGGCCCAAAGTCCAATCTATATTATTAGCACAAGTACATAGAACTGAGTTGAAATTGTAGATTTTTGAAAGTCTGTTATTATAATTTGCAATAATTACGACAGGATTTTTTCAGTATTATTTTCTCATTGTTTGTAATAGCCCTCGATTACAATATAATTAGAATCCAACTTTTAAATCTTGTTTAGAACGGATTCTTTTTAATTTGGGAGAGTGGTAGTGATTGACAACTTGCTGAAATGATAAGTATTTATTCTCAATAAGTACTTATATGTTTAAAATTATTATTTTAATAACTGCTGAAACGTGAAAATAGTTGTTTGGTAAGTGTAGTTGCGGTTGTTAAAAAAAATAAAATGACTAAAAAATCTATTGATTTAATAAACTATTAATTGTTGTATAAATAATTAAAAATATCTCATTAGTCATATAAATTTAAAATTATAAATAATAAAATATTAAATTAAAACAAGAAAATATAAATAAAATAAATTTAGTAAATAAAATATTTTATAAAAATATATTATTAGTCATATTAATTAAGAGTAGAATGGAAAATAATACTTGTAGTAAAAGTTATTAATAGAAAGTAAAATTTTTACCGTATAAGCAATTTCTTATTGCAGAACTAGTTTCCTACCACAACTCTTTTTCTGCTTATTGATTCCTACGATATCATTGTATTTTTTTCCAATCTTCAGTTGTCTACTGTAAATCTAAATATATAACTATGTTTAAAAATTATGATAAATAAGTACTAATCTCCGTCGCACAGTAAATCTAAACGCAGCTTAAAATGGTGCAAGATTACAGAGCGTATTCACAAGAAAGCATTGACCCAGGACTTTTGTGTATGATCATCTTATTTCATCCCGAGGTCACAAAAGCTACTGCCTAAAAAGAGATTTTTCTTAGGACGCCTTCAGGGAATTGCTTTATTCAGCCCATTTGAATTTCCACTAGGTCAATGCATGCACCTCCAGTCGTATATCCCTTGTCAATCCACTGTTCGATTACAGTTGGGAACTTTGAACAAGCTTCTGGCTTGCCACTGTTACGTTCAATGCTATGGCTAGTGGTGACACTAGATACCATCCAAATATCAAAAGTCATTCAAGGTTGAACAAAAAGGCTATAAAACTTCCTAAATAGTTAAAAGTCTTCATCATAATTAAGAGATTTGAAGCCTTTCTACGACTAGACTGGTCGAACAGATCCTATTTTACGTGATGTCAATGACAAAAGAAGGCGTAAAAATCCAATGGAGCAATATTGATATTGGATGACAAGTTAAAATTTGCTGGAAGTCATTGATTGCAGAAACGCGTTCTTGTGTAATACCTCCTGCTTATGGCTGATGGGTTGTACTTAAGGCCTACTGTGAGGGGTAAAGAACAAACACTTGGGCTACTATATGCACTTCATTTAAACACATTTAAGAACCCAATTGCATGATTTTTTGTGTGGCTTGGGCCTATTTTAGGAAACAAAATAGAACAAAAGATACGGGCCAAATTTTGGACTATGAGTTCAAATTTATAACTAAATGTAGTTTCTATATATATATATATACACACAAAATAATATTACTTAAATTTAAAATACGTTTTTTAATTTAATGATACTTAGAAGTAAGTTTCTAGTGAATTTGAAACTTAATTTTGTAAGTTTATAAGTTGTTTATAAGTTGAATAATAGTTGAAATGAGTTTCAAATTAAACATTATATATAAAAAATAAATTTATAATTAAATCACCATAGAAAAAATCAAGTGAGTAAATGACAGAAGATGACTTATTTGAAATTAATTGAAATGAACAACAATTCCTAAAAAAAAGAGCTTTGCCGCCCACAGTCACTAAATTGCTACCCCCTCAAGTTAAACTGGTGCTTGCTGTTGCACCAGGAGGCGTTGCAACAGGTGCTAAGGCATCGGGCAAAAAGTTGGTATAAACAATCAGGGAGTACTCCCCTCCGATTTCGATCCAAAGTATACTGTCAACCACTAATCAAAGAAATAACCCTTAGATAAGCACTCCTGAGGAGGGTTTGGCCCTCCCGATCCCTATAGAGCGAAAGAGCCCACAGAGGAGGGTGAAGTAATAACAACAAGATGATCATTGCCAATACTCGGTTGAAGTTCCATTGAGGCACGAGATCTAGGGAGGTCCAATAGTACGCAGTTTTTCCCCTAACTAGTAAAGAGACTGTTTTTAATAGACTCACGTGTAATGCGTCACGACGATACTACAAAATTATAAGCGGATGTGCATACATATACAAAAAATAAAATAAGCAAATAATTAAATCAAATAAACATAAAAAGGTGATAAAATAGTAAAAATAATTAAATAAAAAAGTATCAAAAAATGAAAAAATAAAAAAGGAATGAAAAATGAAAAAAAGAAGAAGAGAAACAACGAAAATAAAATAAAAAATAAAAAATATGTAAGCCAATATAAAATAACATAGTACAAAACATGCCAATGATTGATAATAAATGGTAAGATAAAAAAGCATACCAGAAACATACCAGAAAAAACCCATACACGAGTAACTTCAACCAAACCTGTCATTAAATTAATTATAGGAAACTAAGCTAAACTAAAGTACTAAGGAGTAAATGCAACGGACAAGGTTTAATATAACCTACAAGAATGTGAATACCCTCTTTAAGAGAGATCCTTTATCCGTATCTTAGAATGCCAAATTTTCCTATTATGGGCTAAGTCCTTTATAAGATCCAACCTAGATATATCACATTCTTGATCACTTCCCCCCGATTCTTTCTATGCCTTCCTTTTTTCCTCTTACAGTCTCTAAGCATTATTTTCTTGTATCTTCTCATTGGAGCTTCAGGACATCTCCTTTTAACGTGTTAGAACCACTGCCTTGTCTCTCTCAACTTGTCATTAATACCATCCACCTTTAATTTGTCTCTAACTATTAGATTATTGACCCTATTTCTTCTGGTAAGGTTACAAATCTATTGATGCATCCTTATCTCCATCACCAAAAGCTTATTATTGTGTATTTGTTTAATGGCCAACACTCCGCCCCATATAACATGGTTGGCCTAATCGTTAAGCGATAGAGTTTACCTTTGAGCTTGAGTGGTATCTTCCTGTCACTTAAGACTCCTGATGCACTTCTCCATTTGATCCACCTTGATATGATACGATGGGATATATCTTTATCGATCTCTTTATTGCTTTTGATGATAAGCCTTAGGTACTTAAGACACCCCTTTCATGGTATAACTTCTGATCCAATCTTTACCTCCACATCAGTATCCACCTAATAGCTCGAAAAGTTACATTCTAAGTACTTAGTCTTAGTCTTGCTCACTTTAAAACCCTTCAACTCTAATGTTTCTCTCCAATATTCTAGCTTGACATTGACCCCTCTCGAGTCTCATCCACTAAGATAATATCATCAGCAAATAACATATATTAAGGCACATCTCCTTGAATATTCTTAGTAAGCTCATCCATCACTGCTGCAAACAGAAATAGGCTTGATGCGAAGCCATGATGTAGCCCAATACTAATAGAAAAATTCTCAGTATCTCATCCTATCATCCTTACTCTAGTCATTGCCCCTTCATACATATCTCTAATCACTTGTATATAGGTCATAGGAACTCCCTTAGCCTCCAAACACCTCCACATGATTTCCCTAAGAACCTTGTCATATGTCTTCTCTAAATCATTAAATATCATCTGCAAAGTTCTCTGTCTTTCTCTGTAATATTCCATTAATCTTCTAAGGAGGTGTAAAAATTTTGTTGTGGACCTTCCTAGCATAAATCCAAATTGGTTTTCTGACATAGAAGCCACGTTTATTACTCTCTTCTCAATTACATTCTCCCATAACTTTATGATCTAACTATGTAGTTTGATGCCTCTATAATTGTTATAATTTTGGATGTCCCCTTTGTATTTGTATAAAGGAAATAACATATTTTGTCTCCATTCATTCGACATTCTAGTGGACTTAAGGAACTCAATTAAAAGCTTGACTAGCTAATTAAGACATTCGGCGTCGAAGCTCTTCCAAACCTTTATGGATATCTCATCTGGCCTACTACCCTTCCACTCTTTATCTCCCTAAAAACTTTTTTAATTTCTTCCTTTGTGATTTGTTTACACCGAACAAGTTATGAAATCTCTCAGACTTACTGAGTCATCTAAAGATATGTTGACCTCTATGCCTTCCTTAAAAAGGTAATAGAAGTACCTCTGTCATCTACTCTTGATGTCATCTTCCTCCATGAGCATTTGTTCTACTTCGTCTCTTATACATCAAACTTGGTCTAACTCTCTCATTTTTTGTTCCCTAACTCTTGCTAACTTAAAAATGTCTTTTTCTCCCTTTTTAGTATCCAATCTCCTGTACAAATTCTCATAAGCTACTCCTTTAGCCACCGAGACTGTCTTCTTTGCCTCTTTCTTTGCCAGTTTGTACCTTTCTCTATTAGCTTCTCTCTCTTCCTTTGTGGTACTTCCAATAGAGCTTCATATGCTCCCTATTTAGCCATCACCTTTTCTTATACATCATTAGTTGACCACCAAGATTTCATCTTATCACCCCTTGACTCTTTAGAAACTCCCAAGATCTCTTTAGTAGTATTCCTTAATAGAGTTATTACACCCTCCCACATCTGATTAGCATCTTCTTCCAATTTTCATTTGACTCCATTTCTTATTATATCCTTAAATTGTTCCACCATGCTCCCTTTTAGGTTCCACTATTTAACTTTAGTACACCTGCTAATATTTCTCTTCTTCCGCCATCCCTTAATTTCAAGATTCAAAACTAACAGTCTATGCTGAGTTGTTAAACATGCCTTCGGAATCACCTTATAATCCTTGCACTTAGTTTGATTGCTCCACCTTAAAAGGAAATAGTCAATTTGAGTCTTCATAGTTCTACTCTTATAAGTCACCAGTTGCTCCTCGTTCTTCTCAAATAAAAAGTTGTCTATCATTAACTCAAATGCTATCACCATGTCTAATAAAGCAATCCTACTATCATTCTTATCTTTATAACCAAAACCCCCCATGAGTCCATAAATATTCGTCCGATGCTACCGCTATATGACCATTAAAATCTCCTCCTAAAATAACTTTTTCATTAGTAGGGATTTGTCAAATCGCCTCATTTAACTCCTCCTAGAATTGACATTTTTGTTGTTCGTCCAAACTTGCTTGAGGTGCAGACACGCACACTATATTGAGAATAACAATGCTCGCCACAATCTTAATAACCATAATCTTGTCATTTAGCCTTTTTATCTTCACAACATGATTTATAAGTTCCTTAATAACTAAGATACTTACCCCATTTTGTCGTCTCAAACCCCTTGAGTGCCATAATTTGAACCCATTAATCTCTTTCTCTTTTGACCCCATCCATTTTGTCTCTTCGATACACACTATCTGAATCTTATATTTGTCTAAAATCTCTACTAATTCTAGAGACTTCCCTATAAACCCTAATGTTCCTAGAACCTATCCGTATTCTTTCACCATCTTTTTTACTCTTACATACTAAACTCACAGAAGGACTAGCCTTTGCTCCATCTTCGATATTCAATGCCACCACTTTTAACTTAATGCCTCCCATCAACCCAAAAAGATGATTCCCAACAGTCGCTAATAACTCCAATAAACTTTAAAGATTAGATAACCCTAAGTAAGGGAGTATTATAGTAGAAAAATTATTAATCCAATAATCTCTATTAATAGAAAACTAGATAAAAGAAACTAACAAAAATAAAAAGGAAGAAGGGAAGTATTCAATAATTTATAGGAATGTGAAACACGTAAATGTTACCAAGCTAGAATATAAAAAATAAAACCCAAATCACCTACAAAAAGGTATCTAAAAATATCCTATCAGAAAAAAAACCTCTGTATCATAGTTTCTACAACACTCTCCACTGAACACCGAAAACTCCTAAAGATGGAGAAACAACGTCCTTCTGGTAGAAAAAAAACTCTAGTAGCACAAAAACAATTTGTCAAAAAGGTGCACACATTAAGGGACTCATATACAAATTAAACCTTATGTACAATAAAAATATAGATAAACTCAAAAGTTAAAAGCAACAGGTAGAATGTACTGTATCATCACTAAAGCCTTTATAAATGCAAAACTTGATACAGGCAGCGAGATTAAAGACAGAGATAAGCTTGCTCCTTGAACCTGGAAAACTCCACTTCACAACTTGTAAAAGTAAACGAAGAAAAACAACAACGAGCATGTCTCAGTGACTGATAGCGAGGTTCTAGTGGCTACTAGAGGAGGAAACCAACGATACAAACTAAATCTGACTTTGAGCAAAATATAATTTCCCTTTGAAAATCAGAGTTCACATATATGATTCTCTTCTTGTATGTGAACATCTTTTAAGAGAAATTTAAAGAGAGAAACGAGTTAACAGAGAAGCAGAGTTTATAAGTCAAAAAAATCTTGAATTTATCCAAAATAACCCAAAATGGAGTAGAAAATAGAGCTGTAATTTTTTTTTAAATAATCAACGAGAACACAACACTGATGTAATGGCTGGCGATCCCAAAACGAGCAAAATCAAAATCCAATCCAAAAAATTAAAGTGTTGTCTAAAAAACCAACAAAGTACAGAAATCACAACATTGCAACTACAAGTATAACACATGTTAGAGAAAATGCCCTCGGATCGGATATTGGTTGAATTTAATAACCTAAAAAATAGTAACGAAAATAAATATAGGCAAAATAAAATGGAACAGGAAAAAGATTTACATGGTTTGGTCAATGTGACCTACGTCCACGGCCAAAAGGTGAGCAATTTTACTAGTATGTGGAGAACGTACAACAGAAGGTTTAACAAAATTTTTCAACGAGAGAAAATTGAAAGAAGAATGAAGGAATGATGTTGTTTTGGTGCAAGTCTTGAAGCCTCAACATTTCCTCTATTTATAGCAAAATTTTAGAGCATCCTTCCAAGCTCAATGCCTTCAATCTCTCCGCAACCTTCATTCATGAAAATCTTACCAAAATCATGCTTGAAGATTTTGGCCTAACATCGCCAAAAGACAAAGTCTGGCTTGGCCAACAACATTTGACTTGTGAAGGGCCAAAGCATGCATTTGTCAACAAATCTCCACCTTAACTTGGTCCCGAACAATTAGTTCTCTGCTCCACCTTCTCCGGCAATGCCCCAATGGGCTGTTTCACCAACATTGAACACCAATCAAGTCCAAGCATTGCTTGAACTTGTCAACTGGAAAAGCCTTCGTAAACATATCAGCAGGATTGTCCTTAGTATTGATCTTCTGAATAAGGACTTTCTTCTTTGCAATAGCTTCCTGAATGAAATGATACTTCACATCAATATTCTTTGT